>CAUYQV010162956.1:0-11924 GCA_963574575.1 Galagoides demidoff | reverse complement strand
TGGAGGGTCACATGCAGAAGAATGAAACAAAACCCCCATCTCTTGCCATATACAAAAAGTAATTCAAGATGGATAAAAGAGTTAAATGTAAGGCACCACAAAACCATAAAAATTCCAGAAGAAAATGTAGGAAAAACTCTTTTAGACATTAGCCTAGGCAAAGGATTTATGACTAAGACCCCAAAGGCAAATATGGCAACAATAAAAATAAATTAATGGAACTTAATTAAATTAGAAGTCTTCAGAGGAAATAATCAACATATATACTACCTACAGAATGGGAGAAAATATTCACCAACTACCAAAAGACTGATATTCAGAATTCACAAAGAACTGAAATAAATTAGGAAGAAAAAAACATCAGAAAGTGGGCAAAAGACGTGAAGAGAAATTTTTTGAAAGACAATAGACAAATGACCAACAAACATCTAAAAATGCTCAACATCACTAATCATCAGAGAAGCACAAATTAAAGGTACAGTGAGGTACAGCCTTATCCCTATCTGAATACCCATCATCAAAAAGACAAAAAACAAGAGATGTCAGGGTGAATGCAGACAGGAAGGAAGGCTTAGGCCCTGTTGGGGAGAGTCCAGATCAGTTCAGCCTCTGTGGAAAACAGGACAGAGATTCCTCAAACAACATTGTGGTGTGAGTATGTATACGTATATGTACATGGGACTTCAGAAAGTAATACACAGAGAGAGAGACAGAGGGTGCCAGAAAATGTATACATGTTTTTAAGAGATGCTACCATGTTTCCTCAAAAATAAGACACTGTCTTATATTTATTTTTTCTCAAGAAGACACACTAGGGCTTATTTTCAGGGGATGTCTTCCTCTTCATGACGAAATGCATGGCATGGCTATGCATATATGCTGCATAGCCACATCCATCACTAGGTCTTATTATTGGGGAAGGGCTTATATTTAACAAATGCATAGAAATCTTGCTAGGGCTTATTTTTTGGGTAAGTCTTATTTTCGGGGAAACATAGTATCTATGTATTCCTTTTCAAACTTGAATTGAAGGCCCCCTGACTGGTCAAGTGTACCTAGATATGCTGCCCATATCCATTTTACCTGCAATTTATACACTTTTGGGGAATAACTGATTTGACTTCAATAAGATCTCTGAAAACATGTACACATTTTGGTATCCCCTGTTTACATACACATACGTACACCATGGACTACGATTCAATAGTATTACAGTATTACACTGTTATACAACAGTGATGTAAGTGATATAATATCACTTACAGCCACATGGAGGGGACTGGAGACCTTGATCCTAAGTGAAGTGTCTCAGAATGGAGAATCAAACACTGTATGTTCTCACTAACAAGTGGGAGCCACTAGAGAGTACACGTGGCACAATGTGATGTAAGAGACACGAATGGGGCAGGCATGACAGTGCACAGTGAACACCATTCTGGGGGGCACAGCACAAGCCCTGACTTAAGCACTATACCAAGATATCCACGTACCTAAAACATTTGTACCCCCTTAATTAATATTTTTAAATAAAAAATGATAATCACTTTAAACATCAATAGTTCTAAAATACCAACTGAAATACAGTGCCAATTTTAATACAGTTTTTTTTCCTCTTCTTAAATGTGTATACATTTTTGGCATCTTCTGTAGCTTGTCAGGGTAGATCAGAAAACAAGACCTAACTATTAGCTGTCTAGGGAAAAAAACATATTAAATATAAAGATACATGAGATTAAAAGTAAAGTGTTACAGAGAGACACTGTACTGGCACTAATCAAAAGAAAGTGGAAGTCACTAAGAGAATTTCAGACATACCATGTTTCCCCGAAAATAAGACCTACCCCCAAAATAAGCCATAGCAGGATTTCTATGCATTTGTTAAATATAAGCCCTACCCTGATAATAAGACCTAGTGATGGGTGTGACTATGCAGATTGATGGGCCTGGCTATGCAGTATATCTGCATAGCCACGCCCTGCATTTCCATGCTAAGCAGTAAGGAAGACTGGAATACCTTTTATCTGCCACAGCTCCTTTCTCCCAGCCTCGCACTTGCACAGGTGTTCGGGTGGTAACCGAGGTCTCAGGCATCCTACTGCGCACATGCCAACGGCTAGGGGAAAGGAGTTCTCACATCACTAGCTCCAGCCCCACCAACAAGGTCGGCTACCCTGTCAGGTTCCAGAAGAAGATGACTTAACTATATTTGAATAAATGTAGATTGTTGTATTATACTTAATAAAAATAAGACATCCCCCCAAAATAAGCCCTAGTGTGTCTTCTTGAGAAAAAATAAATATAAGACAGTGTCTTATTTTGGGGAAAACATGGTAGAAGGTGTCAACGCTAAAGGAACCATCCAGAGTAAAGAGGGTGTCACACAGTGACAGAGAGGTCAGTCTCTAAGACGGCACCCTTAATGGGCACGTACATAGCAACAGAGATCAAGGTGTGTGAGGAAAATCCAGACAGAAGTGCAGAGAACATATAAATTCACCATTATGTAAATTTCCCACCCCTCTATCAGAAATGGACAGATCCAGCCAGCAGAAGCTCAGAAGGATACAGCTGAAGTCAATAGCACCATCAGTCAACTGGATATGAATGACAAATGACTTTATCCAACTACAGAATGCATATTCTTCTCAAGTTCAAGTTCATGTGGAAAATCCACCAACATACAACACATTCCAAAGCATAGAGCACACTTTAATGTATGTAAAAAAAGATAGAAATCATACAAATATCTGCTCTCAGAGGACAATGTAATTAAACTAGAAAATCAACAGAAAGATGGCTGGAAAATCCCAAAATACTTAGGTATTGAACAATATACTTGTAAAGAACACATTTGTCAAGGAACAAATCTCAAGAGAAATTTTAAAATATTTTAAACTAAATAAAAATAAAAAGCATCGAAATTAGTGGAATGCAGCAAAACCAGGGAGGGGTGATTTTATAGCATTAGATGCACATATTAGAAAAGAAGAAAGATCTAAAATCGGTAATCCAAGCTTCTACCTCAAGAAATTAGAAAAAGAAATGCAAATTAAATCCAAAGTAAGTGGAAGAAAAGAAATAATAAAGTTAGGCAAATTATAACGAAATGAAAATAGGAACTCAATAGAGAAAATCAACAAAACCAAAAGCAGTTTCTTTGAACAGATTATTACAATCTATAAGCCTCTGTCAAGGTGAAGTAGAAACAAAAACTGGAGAACTTATATCAAAAATAAGAGGCAGCACCAGAGACTTCATGGCCATTAAAAGGATAACAGAGAGATACTATAAATACCTCTATGCCCACAATTTTTTTATCTTAAATGAAATGGACCAATTCCTTGAAAGATATAATTTTCAAAACTCCCCCAAGAAGAACTAGACAATCTGAATGGGTATATATCTGCTAAAGAAATTAAATCAGTTATTAATAACCTTCTAACACAGGAAGCACTGGGTCTAGATAATTTCACTGAGGAATTCTACAAAACATTTAAGGAAGAAATTTTTACCAGTTGTCCACAATTTCTCATCAAAACTTTGAAGCAACCAGGATGCCCTTCAGTAGGTGAATGGATAAACAAGCTGTGTGGTGCAGACAATGGGGTATTACACAGCCCTGAAAAGAAAGGAGCTATCAAGGACGCACAGACATGGGGAATACTCCAGAGCACATCACTAAGGGAAAGACGCCAGTCTTAAAAGCGACGTACTGTAAGATCCAGTGAGAAGACAGTCTGGCAAAACAAAAGTTTTGACTGTTTTTGTGTTTCCGTGGGTTGGAGATAGGAAGGGATAAACAGGCAGACCACAGAGGATTTTACGAGTGAGGGTAGTGAAACAGCTCTGCCTGAAACTGTGATGGTGAATACACGTCATTATACATTTCTCCAAGCCAACAGAATGTGTGTCACCAAGGGTGGACTCTGATGTGGACTTTCTGGAGATAATGATGTGAGCGCCCCACCTGTAACAGGTGTACAAGGGTCATCAGTGGAGAAGATTCAGCATGCGCAGGGTAGGGATGTTCATGTTGGGTATCTCTGTGTCTTACTCTCAGTTTTGCTGCAAAGCTAAAAATATTCTTTTTTTTCAAGAAAAAAATGTTCTATATATTTTATAAATGGAAAATAGATATTGGTGAGGAAAACATAACTCTACTTTCTTTCTTTCCTTCCTTTCTTCCTGAAAAATTCAGTCCAAAAGCAGGGTAGGTCTATGTTGTGAGGTGGCCCAGTGCGAGCAACCAGGAGTGGGGAGGAGAGCAGCCCACAGCAGGGGGCAAAGTGTCAGAGTTAGTGCAGGGGCTGGGCCGTGGTGGTGATGCCCGTGCAAGGTGTAGAAGTTTGAGAAGTATGAAACTCACCCATGAATGTGGGAGGGCAGTAATGCAGGTGCCCTGGGGGTACCCCAAGAGGGCAACCGTGTAAGCCAGGGTGGCGTTCTGGGGTCCCCTCTGGGTAGAGAGAGCATCCATGGGAAGCAGTGGCAGCAGCCAGCACAAGGTGCCAGGTTGGGGGTGGGGTGGGGCTCCCCTGTGTACTGAGGGGTGACTGCAGCAGCAACTGACAGGAGGTGTTGGGGCCTGAGAGGGCAAGGAGCAAAACTAAAAGTGGACAGAGGAGAGATGACCCAGTGCAAGGCATCAGCCCAAGAAGGGTGAGAGGGGCAGTCATGGGGGTGGGAGTGTTCCAGCCTGTAAATATGTAGGAGCTAATGAAAGGCAGGCTTCTCATGGTCGGTGAAGGGATTTAAAAATATGGAAAAGAGGGTGGCACCGCAGCTCAGTGGGTAGGGTGCTGGCCACATACACCCAGGCTGGTAGGTTTGAACCCAGCCCAGGCCTGCTAAACAACAATGCCAACTGCAACAAAAAAAATAGCTGGGCATTGTGGCAGGTGCCTATAGTCTCATCTACTTGGGAGGCTGAGGCAAGAGAATCACTTAAGCCCAAAAGTTTGAGGTTGCTGTGAGCTGTGATGCCACAGCACTCTACCAAGGGCAACATAGTGAGACTCTGTCTCAAATACAAAAACAAATATGGAAAGGGTGAAAATTAGAATGAAACCTGTGGCACTTGGCTAGAATTAGTATGAACTCATGGTAAGTAGAGAGGGAACTAGAGTTAAAAATAAATACAGAAATTTATATTTATATGTATCTATATTTATAAATGTGTGTGTGGAAAGAGAGACTGAGACAGAGACAGAGAGAGGGTCCAGGAACAGTGACACCCCAGGAACAGTGAACAAGCACATTCAACATCCACGTCTTGGTGTCTAAATACCATTCTCCACTAAAAGCAACTAGGAGTCCTTGCAGAAATGGCCAACAGCAGGGCTAGAGCTGAAAAGCCAGGAGTTCCTTGAGCCAGACAGTGTGGACGTGCTCAGAGAACAGTGAGACATGTTGAAAGGAGAGAGGACAGTTGAGGAGGGCTCTCGCTAGTCAAATGTGGGCCAGGTTGCACATTATATAAACAATGGCAGCAAGAGGTCATAACCAACTGAATAAAATAGGAATCATCGTACATACAGATGTGAATGGGTAAGTGGGGGAAGACAAACTGCTTCCCAGCAGAGAAATGAGAAAATGATAGAGTCAGAAATTCACTGGCAACCATCAAAGTAAGGATTAGTTCACCCAAGAAACACCAATGGATGCTAAAACTGGTACTTAGAATCTGACAAGGAACAAAATATATACATCGTATCAAAATACCTCCCCATAAAATGTTCATAAATTTACAAAGAATAAAAAAAGTAGCTTTTTTATAGCAGAAAAACCTGGCAGGCACCATCTTAATTAAGTAATCAGAGTTAACATTAACAGTAAGGGGACAAATCAGTGCCCCGTGCCATCCGGTGGGGTCAGTGAGAGGAACACAGCGTCCCTTCTGTGCAATTTGTCAGACAAATGCAAATTGTAGGGTGTGCCACAAAATAACTGACCTGGGACCTTTACAAGTGTCCAGGCTGTGAGGGTCAAGGAAACCCAGAGAAACTGGAAGACGGAAGGAAACCAAAGAGATAAACTAATCTAGTGATCCTGGGTTGGTTGGTTTTGCTATAAAGGACATTTGGTGCAATTAGTGAAACGTGAATAGGGTCTGTGGCTGGCTTGGTCACTTCCTTATTTTGACGGTTGTGCTGTAGTGACTGGAGAATGTCCTTGTTTGTTGGAATTACACAGTCAGTTATTCAGGGGTGATCTTACCAGCAACTTACTCTCCAATGGTTAAGGAAAAATATTCTGTGAGACCCTGTAAACTTGAGGTTGTTTCGGAATTTAAAAAATATCTTTAGTATTTAAAAAGGAAATAACTCTAAAATAAATACAATGAATACAAAGCACTTAACTGGGTAGATTCTACGGCCTGCCAAGGGCTGGGAGCCTGCAGCCGGCTCTCCCTTTGAAATGGAGATTAGCAAGTGTTGGGTGCTCAGGGTATGCTTCCAGCACACTGAGACTTCTGTCTGTCAGCAGAAGAGGGAAAGAAATTTTAAAAGAAGATACCTTTCTTATGATATTTTTATGTTATTTGATGCTTTTCTGTGTGCTCTTCTAAAATCATTGTCTATACCACTCACTATTTTGTCTACACTTCAGAAAACCTGGGAAACAGTTACCCAAGTCTATATTGAATAAATTCTCTGCCTATGTATATATAGATGGGTAAAGATAGCCGGCTTCTCTAATATCCCACTGGTTACTTGTGATAGAGGAACGCAGGTGGAGAAAATATTAATTGAAAGTCCCAATTCATCTCTAGACTTGACCCTAACTATGCATCTCAGATTCCCTCACACTCCTGTGTACACACACGTTGACCAGAGTCAAGCTAGACATTTCCTCTCCTCCTTCCCAACTTTCTAATCTGTTCCTCATCCCCTACGCCTGCCATGGTGAGAGGTGACACCCCCTTGATCAGGTTTTCAAGCCAGGCCCTGGGCATCATCCTACCCTCCTCCATCTCCCCTTCTCTTTACCGTCTGGATCTTGTGATTCTACCCTGGAACGTATCACAGATGTATCCCTGTCTCCTCACACCCACCCATCCCCTCCATTCCAGTCCCCTCCTAACTGGCCACCCCACTTCCACCCTTGCCCTCTCCAATTCATTTTCCAAACTGCAGCCACAGTGATTTTTTTCAAAAGATAAATCTAATGCTGTAATTCTCTTTCATAGAAACCTTCAAAGCTGTGCTATCAAAAGCAGTAGTCATTAGTCATGTGGGGCCATTGAAATTTAAATTGATTAAAATTAGGTAAAATTAAACATTCAGTTCCTCTGTCTCACTAGTTCATTTCAATTGCTCCATGGTCACGTGGACGGCAGTGGACAGCAGATGGCAGAGCACTGGAACTTCAGATCAGACAGTGCTGTTTGAGGAGCTCCCCACTGCTTCTGGATAAAGCGCAAGCTTGGTGTTGAGGTCTGCGAGGCCCGTCTTGACTGGCTTCCAGCACCCTGTCCACTGTCACCTGCCTCTCCTCCCCCAGTCCCTACACTTCAGCCACATGGGGCTCCTAATTTCCTGACCAAGCCCTGGATTCTCTCAGGACCTTCCCTGTGGTGTCCCCTGCCTAGAACGTTCCCCCTGCTCTGTCTCACTGATTCCTCCTCACCCTGCATACTTCAACTTAAACATCTTGTCCACAGGGAGAGGGAGGCCTTTCTTTACTCCCCAAACCAAATAATTAAACCTATTATTATAAACTCTTTTTCCACCCTATTTTTCTCCTTCTATGCTATCTACCTTAACATACCCTGAATGAAGATATTTTTATTTGTGTTTGTTTAATCTCCATCTCTCTACCACTGTTAGGAGACAGACCCTAGTATTTTGTTTCTCTATTGCCTGGTATAGTGCTAGGCACATAAAGTACACGCCAAGACTACTTAATGAATGAAAAAGGTTATATATAGCAATGTAAGACTCAAATGTATAGTTCTTCTCAGGAGTTAGGCTATGTATGGTGTGGGTAGCAGAAATCAGGAAAAGCACAATTTCCAACTCATCTTTTTTACCTTATTACTTCCTGAGTAAGAAGTTTTGTCTTTGAGATGAATATTTTCTATTGAGGCAATTCTAGAGAAGGCACTTTATTCCCTTGACTTGCTAATCCAATGTGGGAATGCGTCTCCCTGCCTCACCCTGGGGCTGGCACTCTGAGAGCCATTCCTGCCCTCGACAATCATGGCACAATTCTCTGTCTAGAAGGCTGCTTCCCCCCTACTGGCAAATTTGAAACTAAGTAGCCTATTACAGAGGTTAATTGCACAGAAAATGTAACCTACAGCTATCAACTTTTTTTTGTTTCTTCTATTAGGCTATCATGTTACAAATGTTCTAAAAGCATCAAGAAGGAAGGAAAACAACAAGAAAGCTAATCCCTAAAACACTCATTACCTGTGTCCAGCGCCCTCGCTGAGAGAAGTGGAGGGTTGGCAGTGACCATGGTCATGGCCTCACCGCCGAGGAGGGAAGTGACCCGCGCTCCTGTTGCAACCCCACTGCCAGGAAAACAGGAGCAGCACAGAGCAGGGCCTGGGCACCAGCTGCCCTCAGGGCAGCAGCAGAGGACCCCCTCACAGCACAGAGCAGGGCCGGGCACCAGCTGCCCTCAGTGCAGGAGCAGAGGCCCCTCTCACAGCATAAAGCAGGGCCTGGGCACCAGCTGCCCTCAGTGCAGGAGTAGAGGCCCCCCTCACAGCACAGAGCAGGGCCTGGGCACCAGCTGCCCTCAGTGCAGGAGCAGAGGCCCCCTTCACAGCACAGAGCAGGGCCGGGCACCAGCTGCCCTCAGTGCAGGAGCAGAAGCCCCCCTCACAGCACAGAGCAGGGCCGGGCACCAGCTGCCCTCAGTGCAGGGCAGAGGCCCCCCTCAAAGCACAGAGCAGGGCCGGGCACCAGCTGCCCTCAGTGCAGGAGCAGAGGCTCCTCCACCCCCAGGACTGCACACAGCCTCACACACAGCGCAGTGCTGCCCACTGCCATCCTCCGCCCCCCTCCAGGCCATCGGAGCTCACTCCAGGCACGTTTCCTCGTTGCCTCCCATACCCGGGGTCCCCCGGGAGTGAGAGGTAAGGCGTGCGTGAGCACGATGCCGCCATCCAGACATCCAGGGGAAGCCTCAACCCCGGGCGCACCCGTCAGATGGGAGAGCTGGGGTGCTCCAGTCTCAACCACACACCTACCAGGCCCTGAGTCGGCGGGGAGGCCTGTTTCAGACTCCAGGACTGCCTGTTTCCGTTTGGTGAGTGTGGGCATCGGCTCTCTATCTGCTCACAGATCTCCGCCATCATCACATATCCATTGGCATTTCATGCACAGAGCAACTCCTTTCCTCTATGTCCTCAGGAGCTGACTTGGTCAGGGCCCAGGGCAGACAGTGGTGCTCTCTCTCACACAGATGAGTGCATGTGCCTGGCCTCCCCCTGAGGCAGGAGAGCCACAGAAAAGTCATCACATTCTTTGTCCTCTCCTGGGGCCACTGAGTTGGGCACTGTAGCAGGGGAAGGGTGTGGCTGGAGCCTGGGGAAATAAAAGTTATTCTAAAAATTAGAATAATTGTGATACCAAGATCTCATTCAGTCTGCAAATAGTGCTAACAACAACACAGAAAATTACTGACATCGGAGAGTAACAAAACTATGGTTTGGGAATCAGTCAAATCAGTCCCTGAGGAAAGGACCACACACCAGCATCCGCGGAGGTTCACTTAATTTTTCTGACTGGGGAACTGTCTCTTATTCTTTCCTCCCCCCCCCCCCCCCATCACTCTGTTATTTTCCCAGTACATTAAAACTTAGCGATTGGCTACACTAACAAAGAAATCTAACAAATTTTCACCAAAGAAATATATTAGGATGCACAGGCCCATTCAGAGGAATAGAGACTAAATCAACCACAGTGTGGTTAACATGAATTCAGTGCCACCTGCCAAGGTCACAAGTTTCAGGCAGACAACTAGAACCTTGGTTCTGCCACTCCAACGGTGGCTTCCTGCTAGACTGCCTGCTGTTGACTTCTGAAAACTACTGCCTGGGCCACCAGCAGGGCTGCTAATTGAAGAACTGAGCAGATTTCTTTTTTTCCTGAAAGTCAGTATGATGTGAAGCTGGCATATTGCTGCTGCCCCCACCCCAGCATTCTTGTGGAAAGCTTGCTTCACATAAATAAAACTTGCCAGGCACAGCAGACAGAAGGCTGAAGGTCAAATGATAAATTCTCAGTGCTAAGATGTGCATTACTAACAAACTTCCATATTTCACTGTGCCTCTGCTTATAGGAGCCTAAGCTCCAGCTGTGGAAAGCAGAGACACAAAAAGTGGGAGAATTTGGGTCAGGATTGAGAGAAAGATATGTTCCCTAGTAGGGAACTAGTTGCTGTTTCTTGACGATCTACAATGTGCCAGAGATAGATGGATAGATGGAGATATATATGGATAGATAGAGTTTCATACAGTAATGTATAAATGTATCTATATGTAAATGTATATCTTCCCCCTACTGATGAAAAAAATCAAAGCTCAGAAAATTAAGTAAGTATACTGGTTTGGCCGCAAACAGAGCTGAGACACAGACTTGAAGGCAAGGACTTCACCTGCAGGTGACCCCAGTGAGCAGGATGAGGGAAGGGAGAATGGTACAGGAGGGAGGGACGTCCCCCCACACACACACAGCACACCACTCAGCTGCTTGTCACTGTGGAGACCGGGCTCAATCCTACAGGACACGTCCCAGGGAACTGTGTAGGATGCACCTCAGAACTAGCGCTGCCACTGAGGGCTGAGAACAGCTCCTGGTCTGTTACTCTGGTATCACTAGCGCTGCTGCTATGGACTGAGGTGTGCTCAGGGCAGGATAGGGGAGGCAGGCGGGTGAGGGTTGTGATCCCCAGTGGAGGGTGAGGCAGACACAATGTCAGCTCTTTTGAGATATGCTACATAATCCAGTAATTAGCTATTAATAAGAAGCTTCATAAGCCCTGGATGAATGACATAGGTCAATGGGGACTTAGAGTTAAAGGCTTCCCAAGTCCCTCATCAGATTAGATGATGTCCACCCATCTGTGAGGGCAATATTCTTTACTTAGTTTACTGATGCAAATTCTGATTTTTTCCCAGAAATATTTTACCACCTCTCTGGTATCCATGAGCCCAAATTGTCACAAAATTTAAGCATCATGGTATCTAAGAACAACCACTATCCATTCAGCTCTTAATTCTGCAGGCTGACCACTGGAGATGGGCTCAGCTGGGTGGTTCTTCTATCATAAAGGTCACTTATACAGGTCATCCTGGATCGGCTCATCTCTGCTGCAAATGGTCTCCTGGCTGGGCTGTTCTCATGGGAGCATGTGAGGTCACATGTGAGGTCTCTTGAGGCTTATGCTCAGAACTGACACATATCACTTCCCCACATTCTTTTGGTCAAAGCAAGTCCAAGGGTCAGCCCAGACTTTAATAATAGCAGGAAACCTTTCCATAGAGCAGGTACACACTCTGAACATGGGAATTAAGACATGCATGCTTATCTTGTGGGCCTCCTTCATTTTATAAATGAGGAAGCGAGATTCAGAGTCCATGGGTAATTTAGTCAAGGTCACATAGGTTGTTGGTGGGTACTCCTCACTCCCCAGGGGTTGTTGGTGGGTACTTCTCATTCCCCACAGTGTTGGTGGGTACTCCTTACTCCCCACAGTGTTAGTGGGTACTCCTCACTCCCCACAGTGTTGGCGGGTGCTCCTCACTCCCCACAGTGTTGGCGGGTACTCCTCACTCCCCACAGTGTTGGCGGGTACTCCTCACTCCCCACAGTGTTGGCGGGTACTCCTCACTCCCCACAGTGTTGGCGGGTACTCCTCACTCCCCACAGTGTGAGTGGGTATGCCTCACTCCCACTCCCCACAGTGTT
>CAUYQV010162945.1:0-41386 GCA_963574575.1 Galagoides demidoff | reverse complement strand
TATCTCAGGTTCATTTTATTCTTAATGAGCAGAAAGGTTAAGTAGCCTACACTCCCACTTCATAAGTCTCATTTGTACTCCTTTTTTGTTCCGTCCTGCCTCATTAATAATCTCTCCTTTTCCCCAAATAGCTTACCCCATCTACCTTGGGATGCTATTGTCCATTGTTCCTCTACAAACATACTGCTTTATGAAAAATTCATGGAAATTTAGAAAAAAGTAAATAAAAAAGAGGAAAGAAAAACTGGGCATAGTTGTTCACACTTGTAATTCTAGCACTTTGGGAGGCTGAGGCAGGGAGATTGCTTTAGGCCAGGAGTCAAAGACCAGTCTGGGCAATACAGTGAGATCCCATCTCTACAAAATAAAAATATTAAAGATTAGCTGGGTGTGATGGTGAGTGCCAGTAGTTCCAGCTATTCAGGAAACAGAGGCTGGAGGATTGGTTGAGATGACGGATTTGAGTCTGTAGTGAGCTATGATTTCACTACTGCACTTCAGACCAGGTAGCAAAGTGAGAATAATAATAATGGAGTCTTTTCTAATCTGGAGCTAATTTATCTACAACTCTGCAGCTGTGAATGTTCCCATCATTGTTTGATTCATAATAATAGCAGTGTTCACAGCTGGTTGCTTGTGTTAGGTATATAATTTAAGTAGAAGTTGTGGAATTTGTAAATCACCACTGGATAGGTGAAAAATCAAATAAAACATTCCTGGAAAATGTCATAGGTTGCAGACAAGTACATATATCCAGGCTGCCCACATGCCCCAAGAACACACACTGGGTGCTGAGCTATGCCTTGCTGGTAAAGGAAACATAGTTAAAAGCTACGCCCTGCCTTCCAGAAG
Organism: Galagoides demidoff; assembly: GCA_963574575.1. Taxonomy (NCBI): domain Eukaryota; kingdom Metazoa; phylum Chordata; class Mammalia; order Primates; family Galagidae; genus Galagoides; species Galagoides demidoff. Next base: position 40,534 of record CAUYQV010162945.1, on the reverse strand, counting down.
GTTACAGGCAACTGAAGAGAGATTTATGCACAATTCCTGCCATTCATTGTCTAATAAGTGGTTGCTAAACCACTGCCTCAGCCTCAGAGTTTAATCAGTATTACAGTGGTTTAGAAATGGGAAAGATTAATAAGTCTGAATTAAAGAAATTGTACCACTTGTAATCTTAGTGCCAGGCACTTACTGACTCCTTATGGAACCATTTGGGGAAAACTGGGTACCAGTCAGCTGGCTTCATGGGTTCTCCACTTATCCCTATAGCCCATACACCATCATTCACTGGCCATGGATGTGGTTCATCCCTTTTCTTGGAATGTATTTGGATGACTTCAGTTTTATATATATTTTGTCTTTGCAGCATATCTTCACCTGAAAAGGCAATTCAGCGTCACCCAGGGAGTCTAAAGAAACGTAAGAAATGGATGTCTCTGTCACTAGGGCTGGGGTCTCCCACAACAACTAGATGTGAATGGAGTTCCAGTCACAGAAATCTTCCAGTGGTCTCTCCAGTGCAGGCCAGGCTCTGCCTGTGGCACTCTGGACATCTTTTCCCATAGACACAGTTGTATAAATCAGGTTTTGTTCTTAGTTGAGGCTTACAGAACTCATAGTGATTCATATACTACAAGAAGCACAGTGCCATGCAATTTGAAAAGCTTATTTTATAACCATGTTTCCCAGGAGAAATGCAGATGAAGCTCTAATTTGAAATACCAGAAAGTTTGGAATGAAATTCAAGGGAAGATATGTAATAAAGAAGTAAGGAGATCCACGGATGCTAAAAGAGGTATCTTCTCTTCCTCCTCACCATTCCTAGAATCAATTTTTAATTCTTAAAACATTGTAGGTGCTCTATACATGTATTATTTTAAATTGATAGTTTTCATGAGATTAAAAAATTATCACTAGTTTTTCGAAAATAATGTGCATACAATTCAGATTTATAAGGCTAATTATTTTTTTCTTGACATAAATGCCTATTGTAATATTGAAAAAGTGTTTCTTTGTAATGGATATACACAGGTCACATTAAATACACCTGCCAATGCACTTAAGTTCCAAAAGTAGAGCAGAGCTCCTCTCCCCACTCCCTTAGTTAGAATGATGGAGTACCTTGCTATCACATCTGTTCATTATAATCCTGTCTGCCATTGGTCAATGTCTCAACACCTGACTTAGGCTGGACCGATAAGATGGCAAGGTGAGTTGGTGTGGGAAGCTTCATCTATACTTTTTGTTCATAAGACAGAAAATATGGTGATCTACTATCAGAGCACTTCTGTGTTGTGGACCTGACCTTCTTTTCTTGATTCCAAATAGACTTTGCTGATCGTCCTGGGTGTTCCTCCTTCCAAAAAGACTTCATCCTCCTGGGTGAAGTAGCCAGTCACTCCCTTAATTAGAATCTCTTTAGCGTTTGTAATAGAATATTTTGGAAAAAGTAGATTTTTTTTTTGAGAGACAAAGCACTAAAGTTTTAAAACTTTTTAAAGTTTTTTTTTAAAGTAGATACATAATAATTGCACATATTTACAGACTTTGTTAGGAAGCTTGGTGAGACCTGGTGACATAGTTTCTGCCCGAGGACCAAGTCTTTGGTAATATTTTTGCCAAATATAAGGAACCAACTATTTATAACAGAAGGTAAACCAAATGATCTCATTAATGGAGACAGAAGAGTTCAAATAAACATAGACAGGTGGTGATCCATTATATTCCATCTCACATGAAGCATTTAGAGTCCATAGATAAAGACTGAACTACCTGCTCACACAAAAGATGACATTCTATCTCTATATGCAGTTGAATTCCAGATCCAAATATGGCCATCTCTAGATCATTTCCATACATGTGATATGCAGGTCTTCTGAGCCAAAATTACCTCATGAGGATTCCTCATTTTCTTGAATATGTATTTCCTCTAAATGTAATCCTTTTCTGATATGATGATTGGCACTGCCAGTTGCTAAAGCTTAAAACAAAGAGAGAGTCATAGTTGACCTAAGCAATCAATCTAATTGACTTTTCTTATTAGTTGTTATATCTGCCTCTATCTGCTTCTATCAATACTACTCTCCTACTCCAGGCCCCTAAGGTGGTTTCATCAATCTTTTCATTTGTTTTCTAATTTGAGTCATCATACTCAATCTCTATACCTCTAATGAAGTGATTATTTTGTCATTAATAAAATTAAATGTTTGTTTTAACTGTCAAAGTTCTTCATACTCTATCCATTTGCAGACTCATCTCCTTGTTGCTGAACATAATAGGTTCAATGTCCCAGCACCCAAGAACCAAATACAAGAGGAAAGTGTTACTTCAGGAAATGTGCTTTGTTCCAGAATCTGCAGCTTAGGAGGTGGTGAACTGTTATCTCAAAGACTGTCTCATCTTTTTCTGCTTACTGAGCAACTTTTAAATGGAAAGGGTAAAGGAGGTTACAGAGAAGACAGCAAGCTTTGTACAAGTTCTCATGACTTCTTCAGTGATTACCAACAAACAGTAGGCATCTGGTGGATCGTGTCCTCAGCCTGTTTATGTTGGCCTGTTCCAGATTCTTAATCTGTTTTTCCTCAGGTCATTTTTATGTGTCCTGAAACTGTGTAAGTAAGCAGCAGGTTAATTCTAAACTTTAAGACAGAACAACCCAAACGCATACTGGAAGTAAAATATCTTCTCTTTAACTAGCCCAGTGATAGAGTCTCAATGGTCCTTGAGAGGGCTCACATCTCCTTGCTATTTGTCCATAGAAAACCCATCCTCAATTTTGTTACTATTACATAGCAACTAAGGGAAAAAGTCAGCACACAAAGCTAGTTCTAAAAATGCCAAGATTTGAATATTTCCTTTAATTTCTTGTATACTGTTGGGTTTTTCATGGTGAGGTAGTTTCAAAGCCCTACGATGGATGTCCATGACTTTCTCTGCTCTTCTCTGTGTCCCACACCTCTTACTCTCAGGAGGTGCTTGGGAGTGTCTATCCTAGGTCACTCCCTCAAGGTAAGACCATCCTATCTTGTTTGCTGAAATGGAAATTGCTACTCCCCACCACTCAGCCCCTGTCATCTCCTAATGTGGGCACTTGTCATTACCATCACCTTAACATCATTTAAAACCAGTCAGGCATTCACATTCTTTAAGGAGTAAAATTTATGTTACAGCTAAAATAAAAATTAGAAAAGCCAATTATCTTAATGAGTTGCAGGTGGAGAAAAAAAGACATTTGAAAGGGCACACCAAGGTGCTATGGGTGATGGAAACCAGACAAATAGTGCTTAACTCCAACATCAGGGAGGACAATGTATCTGAGTGTCAGGAGCACAACCAACAGCCTGTCCTTCCAGGTCCTGACTGAGTTGATTGTTGGCAAAGGGAGTATGGGGGAGAATGGGGTGGGATACTGAGAACCTGAAGGCAGCATTGAATGCTGCATAATGAGAGGGGTAGAATCTATTATATTTGGAAAATAGCAGTGGGAGTGAAGTATTGGTACAACAAAGACTGGTGTCCACATCGCATCCCGCTTTGACCACAGCATAGCCCTTGTGTGAGGAAGGTAACGTCCTGAGGGAAACGAAGTTAGGCAACATACCTCAGTTTTAGGGCACAGGTTTTAAATGGAAGAGGACACTCACCCCTATTTTTTTCCACTAATTTTTTTTTCTGGAAACTGACCTAGGTTATAAGAGGAATTTAATGTGAGATGTGTTTGTTGCTATGGTTTTTAAGATGCTTTGCTTTCTTTGTGCATTTTTGTTTCCTTTGCTGGTTTGTTTTGCTCACCAAAAAAAAAAAAAAAGACAAAAGGTCCTCCAAAAAGCAGGTCAGATTAATGGTAACTAGCTGGGAATAATCCTTACTTAAAACCCTCCTAAATTCTCAACTTAAACGAGATTTTGGAGCTTCCAGTTCCATACACTCACTTGCCCACAATTCCTTTGACTTCAGCCTCTACAAGTGCAAGACTTTGGCCAGGCACTACCAATACTAACTCTTATTCATGTAAGTCTGGGCTGTGGTCAGGATGGCAGAGAATGATTTGCCAAGATACGGCGCCTAGACAAGCTGAGTGCTTTTGAAAATAGAAAAGTCTCAGAAACAAGTCTCAGAATCACATCCTGTTAACCTAGTCTTGTTCTTCCCTACCAGGCACGGGGAGGGACTCTCTCTGAAATTTTGTATTGTAAGTAAAATTTGGCACCTCACCACTCTGCTTTTCTGTTCACTGGTATTGTACACACTGTGCATTGAAAGATTATGCCACACTTTAGTTCATCATTTCTTCACTTTTGGCATTTTAATTTTTCAAGATAGATTTTCTCTTTTGTGGACAACCTTAGATAAACATTTTTATAAAGAATTGATATTTCATATTGTAGGTTTAGAATAGATGACTAAAACAAAATAACAAAACCAGAAAAATAAAAAAAGAAGAAGATAAAACAAAGATAAAAGCATTCTTATTTGTTAAGGCCACATAAATCCTTTTCATGGGATTCTCTTTAATACAAATGGGCTCCCCTACGTAAGGAACACATGCACAGCAGTCAAGTTCATTATGAGTCCCCCATGGTGGGTGATATTCACATACTTGCATCATGTTGCCTGGAAAGCATTTAGCATCAGAAGTGAGGCCAGTCTTGTGGGTGGCTATGTGCCCCATACCTATGCTCATGGGGTCTATGACTGAACTTCATAGCTGGCAAGTTTAGGACTAAAACCATCATAGTTTCAATAATTTAGTAGATGATTTGCTGAACCCACCCACAGATATAATTTCATATAGTAAACAGTACAGATCCCAGTTAGCCAAGCAAGAGATACACAGAACAGAGTCTGGGCCAAGTGTTCTTTCTCTGACCAATGGGAGTAAGTCAGTGTTAATTCTGTTACCAGAAAAATCATACAAGGTCCTTTGCTTAAAATTAATTTTAGGTTCAAAATAATAAGAATATGCTGTCTCTAACCTCAAGCACCTCCCAGAGACCAAAAAAAAAAAAAAATGTTCTGGAAGAAGGGATTTCAGGAAGACAAGATAAATGCAGTGAAATGTATCAGGCATGAAGATGTTGAGGTGAGGTGTAATCTCAACAGTCCTGGGAGTTTTGTACCATTATGAAGAAGGGGAAAAGAGGGTGAGGAGGAGGGACTGACTGGGGGAGTCCAGGAGGCAGAATGACATAATGAGTAGCGGGGTGCCTAAGTCCTGATGTTAGTGTCACCCATTGTTTCTATTTCATTCTGTGTTTCCTTTTGTTGTTGTTGTTGTTGTCGTTGTTGTTCTTTTTCAAAAATTTTAGGAGGTAGAAGGTTTTTTTGTTACATGGATGAATTGTATCATACTGAAGTCAGGACTGTGGGTGTTTTTCTCTTCCTTTCCTTTATTCCAACAATTATTTAGTAATTGCCATAGGCCTTCCCTGAGCTAAAACTTAGGCATTCAAATATGGATGAATGGGATGTAGTCTTTGCCTTCAGTGACAACACCACAATGTTTTAAGAGACATACAGATACAACTCTACAACATGGTGAAAGTACCACTACGATTAGGCCCCATGAGTGCAGCTCAGGGGCGCAGATGAGCACTCACCCAGCCGGAGGGTGGAAGGTCTGCAAGGCTGTGACTAGGAGCAGGGGCTCATGAACCATAAGTCAAGATTAGGAACATAAAAGCTGAAACAAATAAAGAAACACAAATTCTGGGAAAGCAGCTCTCACACCTTCATATACACATATATACACAGAGAGGAACAAAAGAACTTGTATTAAAAATCATCGTGGATAACAATTGCTAATGTTTACTGAATGTACAGTTACCTGTCAGGTGCTATCATAAACATGTTGTATTTATTAGTTTAGAGTTTCTTAAACTATGAGTCACAAAGAACCATTTTTTTTTTGTACTTTTATCTGTTGCAACAGATATCAATCCTATTGGGCAGTTTATGCCGTGTGCAACTTAACATGCAGGCTTGACAACACACAAACCATCTCTGCTCCATTCAATCAGGCAGTCTCTGATCACACACGTGGATGTTGTGATAATGTCCAATTATTATTATAGGTTAAAATGCTTCCTGTTAATGTCTATACTTTTTTGTGCCAGTAACGAACAGTGCTGCATAGACAGTGCTGTCTCTTTGACTGGGGACCTGTGAGGTTTTCCAAGATGCCACACTCCTAAAGGATCAAGGCTTAATCTAGTGCTCAGTTGTCACTGTTGAAATTCCTGACATTTAAGCAAGGATCCCTTCCAACTCATTTGCACTGGGTCTTGCCTGCTGTGTAGCTGGTCTTGTCTACACTCTGAATAGCATGATATTAACATGTTTAATTATCACCACCACCCTGTGTTGATCTTCATTTTCAGGAGAGGATTGAGAGGTATGGAGTAGATGAAGTAGGGACAGACAGATCTGCAGCCTACAGCATATCTTGAAGGCACAGACTCCTAGCCACATGCAAAGCAGGGCAAATTTTTGGAAATTATTATATACTCAGTGTTGCCAAACAGAAAATGAGACGGAGAAAAAATAAAAAAACTTCAACAGAAGGAGGAAATTTGTTGTCTCCTGACTGAAGGAATATTGGTGCTAATTTTAGAGCTGTGGTGGCACAGGCAGTGGAGTTGGGCTATTCTGCAACGTGTTGAGGATGGCAAGAAAGGGAGCTGTCTTAGGGATTTTTTTTTCATTTTCTGAATACCAACAGGTGAAATTCCCAACTATTTAAAGTGTAATATTGCCAGAGATCTGAGTGGTCCAGAAATAATTTTTCAGGCTCCCTTGTATCAGGGCATGGCCCAGATGTGTGTGCCTCTGCATCAAACACTGAGCCAGCAACATACCACAGCAGTGACGCTGGAGGACTCCCCCTAGAGGCTGAGGGTGGCAGCAGCAGGTCTGGTTCCTGGGTTGGCAGCTGATGCTGAGCCCTCTGCCCAGTGCAGTCTCAGTGGCACTTCCTGGTGACCTGCATGTAGTGATGAGGACAATGGAGTTACCTGTCCATACAGTGCTCAGACCTGGGTGGTGGTCTGGCCTATGGCCACTCCAGGGTCTCACCCATTTGCAAGGCAGATTTTTAATGCTTCCCAACTGTTCCTTCACTTCAGTCCTTGCAGTAATTTCCACTTTTGCTCACACCGACCCTAATCTGGATCTGTGACATGCTAACGGGAGCCCCTCCTGAGACAAAGACTGAATGCAAAGATGACATTAATCTTGACATTTCAAAGCAAAAGACAGTCCCAGAAAAGTGACGTGCCATGGGTTGCACATGCAAGAAAATAAGAGTGCCGGAAATACCATAAAATGGTAGAATTAGAATGGGGTTAATTATTCATTTAAAAATTAAATATTAATTATCAAGATTAATAACAATCTTATATTTATGGAAGGCATTTCCTACCTGAAGAACCTCCAAGAGCTCATTTGAATTTATAAGCCAAGGTAATATATCGAACATAAAATCATTAATTAAAACATGAAATTCATGAAATATATACATCCTTAACCAGCAAGAAAAAAAGATTTGCAAAAGTCTATTATTAAGATCCATCATTAACAGAGTTTCGGGGGGATGATAGTGGTTGGGTTGCTCTGTCCTCTCCACTTTGTGCTGGGTCCGCAGAAGCCTCTGCCACTCTTCTTGCCCACTCTTCTTCCTGATATCTACCTTATCTCTAGTCTGAAGCCATCGGGGATGCAGGATGCAGAAACTGAATATGTCTGTGTTCAATAAAGATGAGGGACAAATCCCAAGGTCAAGAAGGAAGATTGAGAGAAAACTCAAAGGAAAATGGCAACACTGTCAGGATTGGTTTCCCTGAGCAGGGCTGTGGACAGGGCATGGCCACATGTGGTGCCAGATCTCTAGGAGTGAGGAGATTATATTAGCACACATGATTTCCTGCACGGAGCTGCCTTGTAATCTATCCCTTAACCCAGAATTAAACAGAGACTATAATAGTAACTACCCCTTGGTGTTTAAGGAAACACCCACTGCATACAGCATTGCAAGGGTATAAATAACTTCAACTGTCCATCACTTTTAGGTATTAATATTGTGCTGGCCATGGTGTGTTAGGGAAGGGAGTAAGATTGATGGCTCAGTAAGTGTGAAACCAAGCAGAGCTTTATAAGGATGATGGGCACAGGGTATGAGCAAAGTAAAGAGACCCCAAGGGCTTAGAACTAGGGAAGGGGATTATCAGTTCAGCAGGAGCTAAGGCTGTAGGAGAAATGAAGCCAATGCCAGGACCCCACAGCCCAGGGGGAAGGGCAAGGGATAACCCATGGTGTCTCTATTCTCCCCACCCCTATCCCCTTCCGTGTAAGATCGGGCTTTGAGAAGCCAGGACAAGGCACAGGAAGTGTGACTGTGAATCTGGGGGGTGGAGGGAAATGAGTAACATGCACAGTTCAGGGGGTAGTGACTTCAAGTAGCACTCAGGTAGCGGAGTCGGAAATTGAAACTAAGCAACATACTTTCCTTTCCTGCCCACTCAGGCCTCTGAGTCTCTTCTCTAAATACCCTTAAAATCAGATGCAAGTGGATATAAGCTCAGCCTGGGGATGGGCTCTTAATCATAGACAACCAACTCCAAGTGTGTAATATATATAAATTCTTATATTCTATCTTAAACATTAACAAAATCTGTTTTTCTGCTCCTAATGTGGAATTCAGAAAAGGGGAGAATAAGGGGGTGAGAGATGGAGAATTACCTATTGGATATAACGTGCATTATCTGAGTGACAGGTGTACTAAAACCCTGACTCCACCACTGTACAATTCATCCACGTAACAACAACAACAAAAAAATGTGTTCCCCCTAAATCTATTGAAATCACTCGTTTTGAGTATGGTATGAATCCCCAGTATACTGAATCAGGAGAATTATCCCTACAAAATAGTTCTTACAAATTGGGTTACTTGCATTCATGGCAAGTTAGGTGGTGCCGAAAGTGGCCAGGATGGAGAGACGTGAGAAAAAACAAAGCCAGAAGCAGCCACAACAGCCAAGCTGAGCAAAAGCACTGGACACGGCAGGGCTGGCCTGCGGGGGCAGTGATGAGGCTTATACTACCTTCTCTTCCAGGCCAGGGGTGCAGGGTGGGGCCATGTGGGGTGTGGGAAACCTAGAGAATGCAAACAGCTCATTTCCCTAACCTACCACTAATTATTAAAATTTTACACATTTGCATTTTAATGAGGGTTTTCTAAGCTTTGTCCTTTACCTCATTAATAGTGTTGGGTTTTTTTTTTTTCCAAATATTTCTTATTGTATAGAGAACACATTAAAAAGCTCAGAGACGTAAAGAAAGATCTTACTCAAGGTCACACAGTGTAAAATCAGAGAACCCTGACCCTAAACCCACACTACCTGCTCTAGCCCTACTCTGCCTGGGTTCATCACATACATGACCCAGCAAAGGTGCCTGACCTTGGTGGGGGGCCATGCAGCCTTCCCGGGGCTTGTGAAAGAATTTCTGTTGTGAGCTCCAACATCAAACAAAAAACAGTACCCAGGGAGGGCCATTGGCCCTCCTTACCATGATATAGCCATGTGTGCATGTCACACTGTGGGTAAGGGCTTTAACTGCACAGACCTGGGCTCATGCCCAATCTCTTTTCTTTTTTTAAATTTCAGATTCATATAAAGGTACATAAGATTAAGTTACATTGTGTTTGTTAGGTAAAGTCTTAGTTGTGTTTGAGCCCTTTACCCAGGAGGTATGCCATGTACTCCCACATTGTACCCCTTAGGTGAGAGCTTACTGAGGGTCCCTCACCTCACCCTTTCTTGAATTTAATACTGTTTTTCTCATGTGTGAACCTGTAGGTTTTAATCTACTAGTTTCAAATTAATATTGAGTACATAGGATGATTGTTTTTATTTTTTGTAGCTGTTGTTATATTATTTTTTGGGACAGAATATTACTATGTCACCCTTGGTAGAGTGCTGTAGCATCACAGCTCACAGCAACCTCAAACTCTTGGGCTTAAGCGATTCTCTTGCCTCAGCCTCCCAAGTAGCTAGAACTACAAGTATCTGCCACAACGCCTGGCTATTTTTGTTGTTGTTGTTGTTGTTGTTGTTGTTTAGCAGGCCCAGGCAGGGTTCAGGCTCACCAGCCCCAGTGCATGTGGCCAGTACCCTAACCACTGAGCACAGGCGCTGAGCCTGTTTTTCCATTCTTGAGATACTTCACTAAGGAGAAGGTTTTCCAGACCCATCCAGGGAAATACAAAAAATGCAGTCACCATCCTTTCTATGCTGAATACTACTCTATAGTCTATATATACCACAGATTATTAATCCATTCCTGGGCTGATGGGCACTGGGTTGTTTCCATGCCTTTGTGGCTGTAAATTGAGTTGCATCAACACTTAAATGCAAGTGCCCTAATGTCCAATCTGTATCACAAATGTGCTCAATGGTCCTTGCCCAGTTACTTAGCTTTTCCAACTGCCTGTTGTCTCCTCTGTAAAGAGGAAAGAACAGTTTTCCAAGTGGAATGGTGGTGAGGAGTCAGTGAAATCGTGCATGGAAAGTGTTTCTGTAGCACCTGGAACCAGGCCCCGGGCTCTAAGGCCTAGTAGCATTACACACACTTGTTCAGCTGCCAGCGTGAATTAGTGTCTGTGCTCCAAGTCTGTGTAATTACAAGAGTCTGTGTGCTCATGCGTACTGTACTGTTCAGTACAACTAAGGAAAGAATGCAGGGCGGTGAGGAAAAGGAAATCCCTAAGTTAAAGTAAATAGAGGCATTTTGTGGAGAAGAGGAAATCTGGCCAATCTTGGGGCTTCAGGCAAAAAGTCAAGAGGAAGGTCATCTGGAAGCAGAGAATTCCCCGTGTGGAGATTTTCAGCCAACCCAAAGTCTCTGGCTCACAGGGTGCTCATGGCAGCTGCAATTGCTGAGAAGGTTAAGTTGCCCAGGTCTCGCTCCAGAGATTCTGGTTGAATTGGCCTGTGTGCATTAGAGCCTCAGGAGAGGGCGCAATTGTCCTGTGATTCTGTGGAATAGCACTGTCTGCTGAGGTGTCCTCTCAGCCTGATTCTCCTCCTCAGTCACCACTAGCTAGGTTCTGAAATCTGCACACACACCCTCCCCCCCCCCCCCCCGCAGCCCCTGCACACACTCTCTGTACTCGCAGCCTTGCACTCCCTTGCACATTCCCCAGCATCACCCCAGTTTGGGAAGCTTCTCATTCCCATCCTTCTGAGAACTTCTGGAATTTGTCATAGAAAGTGACTCTCCCAGAGCAGACACATGGGGAAGTCAGGGTAGCTTTAACTCCTGCTGTCCATCTGCTTTGGGTGGCACAGTGACCATCAGGTAGAGCTGGGAGTGGAGTCCAGTGTCCTGCTTGTCACTCGAGATGGAGAGGCCCCAAAGGCACAGAGGTCCTGGTTGTCTCTGCAGGTCGAGCCCTGCTCTGAGGCGGTGGGGACAGGAGAAGCACAGCTGAAAGAAGACTTGGGAAGTGAAACTGGAAAACATTGGATTGATTGATTATATATACTTCCAAGGCCCCAAATCTGATATTTTCATGGAAAACACATGAGCATGTGCATTAAGCAATGATTTGTGATCCCTACCTCTCCACCTTGACCAAATTCAGCTGCGCCTTGGAAAAGCTGGTCTTTGATATAAACATACTGCGTACTCACTTCACTCTTTTGTACCCACCCATTGTCCCAGACCCTAGAAAGCCACAGTATTAGGGGAAGAATGAAAGTTCTGTTAAGAAGCTTAAAACTTGTTACATGTAAGTACTCAAAGTAACTGTTACTGTCATTGAGACACCCTAGTTCCCTTCCAAAAGTGGAATCTGCCCCTGGGTGGCTCGTTGGTGAATTTTTTTCCTAATATTATTTTGCATGCCAGATATTGTATTTGTGACTGTCTGAAATAGGGAAAACGTAGTGAAAATAAAAACAAAAACAAGACACCACTGTCAACTGCAACTGCATAAACCTTCCCTTAGGACCCGATCGGCTTTTCCCAACCTGAAAAAGTATGACTCCCCCGGGGATAAACTTTACCTGAATTACTCTGGGGCTTGTTGCCCTGAATATCATCACATATTTTAAAAACATGACTCTGATGCAAAGGCACAGATAGCAGAGACTCGAGCAGAGGGAACAAGCAGATTATTTCATCAGAATTAGGGAGTTCTTCTCTGCTTTCTGTCTAATGTGCCGAGTGCCGAGCTTTACCAGGGAGCGAGGCCTCAGATGGTTTCACAGTGACCTCCCATGTTGTCATCCCCGGCACCAACCTGACTCAAACCACAGCAGAAAAGGTGCCCACTTTCCTATAATAAACACTCAACCACTCTAAGCTGTCCAAATGTAGAGAGAGTTTGAAATGTAACCCATGGGAAATGAAGAAAAAGTCAGCTTAAAGTCAACTGAAATGCCTTGTTCCTTCCTTCCAGCCCTTTTGTTTATTTCCTCTCCCCTTTGGAACTTTCTGCAAAGTGTCGTGGCAATTATTTGTGTGATTTCATAACTTTTGTATAGTATCTATGAAATGAAAGGCCACTTATATAATTTAAAAAGCAAAACCAAATTGCTTTGTGGGTTATTATAATCCCCAGTCCCCCAGTGAGTGGGGCCTGAGCTGGGCTGGACAACTGCCCTTTGCCTAGAGGAGAGCAGGCAGCCACCCCGGAGCCGTGTCTAATGGCACAGTGGCTGTAAAAGGGAAGACTAACCCTGTCTTCTGGCCTGAGCTAAAGTGGGGAACACTCACCACACTCCAGAAACACACCTTTTATCTTTACCTCCAACTTGCAAACTCATTTCTGCAACAGGGCTTCTATGACACACTGATTAAAATATGCCATTTCCCAGACTTCTAGACACTGTAGACTCCAACCAGTAGCTAAAGGTAAAAGGTAGAGAATGTTTGGGTGGATATGATAGAAAATACCCCTGACTATTTGAGAGAGTGGCAGGAAGACAGTGGACCAGGTAGAAAAATGGAAGGACATTCTGAATCTGGGCAGTCTGTTTTTTCGGTAATAATGATGATAAGAGAAGACTGCAATCATCACAAATGTTTACTAGGCATGTAACAAAAATCAACCTTCATTGCTGAACAGGCTAACTCACTAGAGTACTATATTTGGTTGGACTAGAACGGACCATGTGGGCATCTAACCTAACCTCTAGAAAAAAATATTAAAGACCAGTGGAAGGGTATGTTTCAGAGTCATGAACTATGTCTAAATCGTGAACATACAATTAATGCCTTGTTGGCTTTGGACAAAATGCTAAATTTACATGAATCTCAGTCTTACCATGTTCACCATACCGATAATAACACCTAAGCTGCATATTCCTGTGGGGATTCAATGAAATATTCTGGGTACCTCTGCCCAGCACCAAGCCTACCTATAACACATCTTCAATATCAGTTAGCTATCACTAATTTTTAGTAGGCAAATTACGACATTTTACCATGTTTCATTGTGTTCCATTGTGGTGCATGTTACAAAGTAAGCAATGGAATTAAAATTTTATTTTATTTTATTTCATTTTGCATTAGATATTGAGTTCAACTTATTGGTTTTCATGAGTTCAAAGTTCACAACACTTTCAAGGTTCAATTCCCATTCACAGTTGGGTATGAATTTGGACTTGTGACAGAGACAGTGACACAGCCATGACATATATCAAATTCAGCTTATTTAATTCAACAAACAATAAAAAAATGATAATAACAAATGGCATTGAATTAAGCTTTTAAGTGGATTGATACCACCCATGAAGTCGGGCAGAAGGGGGCCTGGAATCCAACTCCCGTGCAATTATTCAGGATTGTTTTGGCACCGCCCAGAACAAGGGTTTGTGGATATTTGATGACTTGATTAAGATCCTGTATTTAGTGACCTTATGGTTCTTTCTCTCCCTGTCTGTCAATCAGCAAGTCAATGAATGTTTAATGAGATCTCAGGATTTGACAAGATGCTGACAGACACTGAAAGGCAAATGGTCAAATTGGATACATGTATATGTGTGTGTGTGTGTATGTGTATGTATAAATCATTGTTATAAAAGAACATATCATCATAAAATTATGAAACAAATACTATTAAATATGGGTATCATACAAATAAAAAGACTCTAAGAATAGATTTAGTTTTACCTATATTTTCTTATGGCTGTCAGTGTGAGCCTTCAAATTTAAGTAGATGGAGAAATGGCAGGTCATCCATGCAAAAACAGCCAGAGGCCACGTCCAGCTGGAATATAGCACCATACTTGTGACAGCAAGATTGTCTTGTCTGAACACTGAGTAGAGGTTTATCCCCTGCCCCCCTGCCTTTTGTCACTAAGACAATCTGTGAACAGTGACACATCTAAGTGAAGATGTTGAATGTTGAAAAAAACAATGAGCTGGAGGGTATTTCTGCACAGGACACCACCAGCTGGCAAAGTCCTATTCTGCTGGTGGAAATATGTTGTAGTTTCTAGATGTCTTTAGACATTTTCATAACCTCTGAGAAGGACTTACCAAGTTTCTCTCATTTGTGTGATCTTTATTATATAGAATCTCATGGTTCTATGATACACTCTTGGCCACAAGTAGAAACTAATCACTATTTTGTCTTCATCTTCAAATGCCTTTCTCTCTAATTTACTAGAGTGATATAAATGAATATATCCTGGCTTTACCTCATGTACTAAAATGCATATCTTGTGTGAGGGTTCTTTAGAACAAGTGGTGCCCAAGTTCAAGAAAGAACAACCCCATAGATTACATCATTACACTGGGCTGAATAGCATCCCTCAAAAGTCATGTCCATCCTAAACCTCAGAATGTGATATTTATAAATAGGGCCTTTGCATATTCAGTTATGATAAGATGAAGTTGGATTTAGGGGGTACCCTAATCCAATAACTGGTGCTTTTATAAGAAGAGAAAATAGAGGCATACAAACACACAAACACACTGGGGATAACAGCACGTGAAGATGGAGGCAGAGACTGGAGTCCTGTGGCTACTGGTCAAGGAATTCCAAGGGTGATGGGAACCACCAGAAGCTACATAGGGCACAGACAGACTCTTCTGTAGAGACTTCAAAAGGAACATGGCTCTGTTGACACTTCTAAGTGCCGGACTTATGAGAAGAAACTCCTATTGCAATAAGTCACAAAGTGTGTGGTGCTTTGTTAAAGGTGCCACGGGAAACTAATATAGTCACATGTAGAAAGAGGGATAGCTGTGTACAGAACAGCAGGCACTGAAGGGTGATGCTTTTATTCATAGCATCCATTGCAGACAACAGAGGGCTATGGCAATGTGGCTGGCCTTGAAGGGAGAAGGCCAATAGCATAAATAAAATATCCTTCATTGGAAACTCAGTGGCTGGATGCAGCGTCTATCACTTACTGGGCTGCCCTGCATCTGTCTCCACTTCTCTCTGCATAGTGACCTTTCTCTCTTGCTGTTCCCTGAAAATCAATTCTTTCTGCTTACCTGTGCTCTCTCTGTTCTCAATGACTTTCTCAAAACTTCAGCAGCCTTGCCTTTTGCTTTCCATGGCCATGCAATCTATAACATAATGTATTTTGATTATCATCATGTCACTAATTATACGTTACTGCCTAAGTTTCAGCTCTCAGGAAAGGCAATCTGTTTGCTTTCACCGAGGTCAGCTCAACAAGTCCATTAAGCTGTGATGACAGGTCCCCTCTAGGAAGACTACATGAGGAAGAGTCCCCAGAACTGTTACTTGAGTAAGAAAATTATAATGATATATCACCATAGGTAGAACTGACAATATCTGTTTTGACATTCTTAGAAGAAAGAGGTAAACCAGGCAGTTATGAAAAACTGAGAGCTTAGAGAGCATTTCCTTTTACTGAAGACAGCAGAGAATTACTGCAGCTCACCGTCACCTGAATAAAAGTTTTTGGAAATTATCTCCCCCAGCCTAGTATAATTTCATACTTCATAAGCCTAACATTGGGGACAAAACCATCCTTGCCAATAGCAAGATCCATTGGCACGCTAATTATATATTAATCAACTGACATTTCAGTCCTAATATTACTATGTACTCATGAAGTCCAGTTTCTAGTATAGCAAGTAATAAAGCCAAGGTTCTAAATTGTGGAGAATTAACTAGGTGAGACCTTCCATCTAGGCAAGGATATTGACTTTATTCTCAATAAACAGATCCTTGTTGAAATATTACAGGTTAATGTCCTTGGGCAAATTTTCTGTCTTCTCTCACAATGCCTGCCTGTTACCACAAGGGCCTGAACAATTTTAACACAATTTCTCTGTTCTATCTGCCCATTGGCATCCTCCATGGGGCTTTTAAAATGTGTGTGCCTGGATTTCATGCTTAGAGCCTTCAATATAATGGGTAGACATTGAAAGTTTTAAAACTCCAGTGTGGAGTGTGGGCAGAGAAAAGAGAGACCTGTCAAGCTGCTACAACTTAAGGGTTTTGCAAAAAGTAGGTCCCTCATCTGCCTATGCGGAAATATCACACACCCTAACATGCGCAGTCGTACAGAGACTGGTGCCTGAATGAGAGATCACTTAGCACCTAGGCAAGTTAAGTTTGTGCTGTCAGTAACGACAGAGCCTGGCTCAAAATCCAGTGATGAGTTCATGTGTAATTTCAAATTTTCCCCCTACACTTTGCCCCAGATCTTTCAGCCTGTGAATATTCCTTTGGATGTAGCTAGAATGGAGCTGACAGTAAGAATCTAAAGAATCTAAAACGGTACAAGAAAATGCATACACCTGATTCATAAGAAAGGCGCCTCTGCAGGAAGAAAAGAGCAAATAAATACCTTATTTCACCCAAACCCGAGCTGCACCTGGCAAGCTGAGAATAGACTGGCATTGTTCACATCCAGTCTTGTTCAGTTGAGACGGTCCCACATGGCTGAAATCAGAAGGTGATGCCAGCTTCTACTCTCCTCCTGAGTTTCTGGAATCCTCCAAACAATACAGGGCTTGCTTTATAAAGTGCACAAAAACAGGACTCATCCCACTCCCTTAGACTGACTTAAATGCTGCATTCATTACCTGTGGGGCACCCCTTAAAATAATAGGACACAATTTCCCAAGACCAAACACTAAAATGAAATGGGGCATTTTATCTTCTGCCTCAGCTGAGCGTAGCTGGGAGGACAGAGTGTTTTGTGGAGAAACTCAGCACATAGATGGCATTGGATAGTCATTTCCAGAAGCACATTATACAGGATCTTTCTCCATGGAACAACAGCTTTTCAGTAATTCAAGTCCAAAGAACTGACATTTCTACAAATTTGTGTAGAATAAAACAAGAGTTTCTTGAAATAGAGGACAGCAGAGCAAAGGCACTGCAATACCATTTTCCTTCAGGGTCTTAGGCCTTTACACCACTTTGGCCTGACCTGACTGAGCTCTTCCCCTGCAGATACCCAAGAACAGTAGCACCAGCCTTCCTCCCTCAACAAGAGTTACCAGCTGCTGCAGTCATGATGGAAAACGCGCCGGTGCCTATGATTAAAGAATTTGCTCCATGTCTTTGCGTATCTGAAGTGCCTGACTTCACAGGGGAATCTTTGGAGTTCACATGAAACACTTGAGACATATGGGGAAGGGCATGGAGAGAAAAAAAGAAAGAAAGGAGAGAAGAGAGGGAATAAACCCAAACAGGAAGGAGCAACACCAGCAAAAGCTTGAGCATCCAACATTATAAATGGGAAACAGGAGTGAGAACCCAACCACGATTTAGGGCAATTAGGGCTGGGTGTGAGTCCCTGGGGGCACCATTCTCTGCCCCACCCTAGAGGCCTCCAGACCCTCCCTCTTCAGGGAGAAACTCATGCTCCAGCATGTTTAGCCTGGGAACAAGCTGCTGGGTGCAGGTGGGGAGAGTGAGGAGGATGACCGTGGTGTGCGGGTTCTAACATGGAGGACACAACACTGTTTCTGGTCAAATACAGAAAGGAGATCTCTAAGTTGACACTCTCGCCTTTCTTCTTTCCCAGTCATTCCCAGACCTGGCTGGATAGTAACTGCCACAGTCTGCCTTGCATGGCTACACAGGAATACCTACAAAAGGGGAATTTGTAAAGGACAGCAGTTTATTTGGCTTCCAGTTCTGCAGGCTGTGCAGTAAATCATAGCACCAGCCCCTGTTTCTACTGAGGGTTCTGGAAGCCTCCACTCACAGCATAAGGTAAAAGGGGAGCAGGCGTGTCTTGTGGAGAGAGAGAGGAAGAGAAAAAACAGGGGGTGCTCACACTCTGTCAAACAGCTGGCTCTTCAATGTGAACTAATCAAGAATTCACTCATTATCACGGGGAGGGCACCAAGCCATTCATCACCTAACCATCTCCCACTATGTCCCATCTCCAACACGTGGGATGAAATTTCAACATGAG
The DNA here is from genome assembly GCA_963574575.1 of Galagoides demidoff. Classification (NCBI taxonomy): domain Eukaryota; kingdom Metazoa; phylum Chordata; class Mammalia; order Primates; family Galagidae; genus Galagoides; species Galagoides demidoff. The sequence goes on along the minus strand of CAUYQV010162945.1, from coordinate 22,118 downwards.
ATTCAGAGGGCACAAACTTCTAAATCATAACAATAAGTAAAATCTTTCAAGTCAACCTACATATATGTGTGTGTGTGTGTGTATAAATTGAAACATCAAATAGTACAATATAATTTATACACTCATAATTTATCATGGCCCTAAAGACTGTGAAAACTTTGAAATGACCCCATAACATTTTTTCTAACAAAGCCACTGTCCAGGAAAAGGAAATATTCCTATTCCTTTCGCTACTTTTTCTATATGCATCTATGTCAATTTATTGCACATGTACAGATGATTGCACATAGATGTGATTAAAAATAGACACACGTAGTTTCAATCTTGAAATATGTGAGAGGCTGACATTTTACTGTTAGATGCTATTTTATCAAAAATATTAAAAAGTAAATTCTGAAAAAACCTACTTATTAGTAATGAGAGATTCAAGTTGGGAAGCCAAATACTTTAATTGAGTTAGCAACTTGTATCACATGATTCTATTTTATTATAAAAGAAAATAAAACTGTAAGCAGATAATTACCTCTAAGGGGATTTGAAAGGAAAAAAAAAAAGAAGAAAAAGAAAATATTTTCAGCTCCATGAGAAACCATGTATCTATAAATGGGTACATGAGAAATATATGTTTTGCTCAAAACACATCTGTTTTATGCAAAGAAAATTGCTAGCATACTTATATTTCCATAAATAAAATGTAAACTGCAATATTTTACACTTAGGATAGCACAAGGAGCTGTCTTAAATCATCCCATGGATGGGGGGATAAATTGTGAGTTTTTTAAAGCTTATTTCTCTTCAATTTCAGAGCAATTATAAATTTGATTCAGTGAGATTACAATAGAGAGAGGCAGAGTCAAATTAGAGATATGTACACTGTATTCCATAAAAGTCTTGGCATCCTAAGTGAGAACACATTTCTGCCACCCAACATTTCTCTACGCATTAAGAGTCATTACTAAGCTATTCTTCCCGTGAGAGTGACTCTCTGTGAAACCCACATAGGCACATGCAGGCATGGTGATGCATTCCCCCCTACATGAAGCAGTAAATTTGTTTCAGCTTAGTAGGACAATTCTGAGGCCTTTTTCTCTTTCATTATAGAAAAATTAGGAAAAACTTAATATACTGCTTCTAAGTGGTTGTTAGGCTCATTTAATCTATTAATATATTACACTACAAGCAATATAAAGCCAGAGAATGATGTCCCTTACGTGAAGCGCTGTAGTTTAGAGTTCACATGAGTCTTACCTTGGAATAGTAGTGTCACTCATAGAGTTGCTGTTGAAAGTGAGGGGTGCGTGTGTGGTAACACACACAAAGTAAGGAATCATCTTCTCTCTGTATACTATCTTTCCACATGAAATTTGCTTTCAGAACTGACCTGAATAGGAAATGCTCACACACCAGAGGGTAGAAGTCTCCCCTTTTGCTACAGTCAGCAGAGAAAACATCACAGAGAAAGAATAACCCCACTGGACCAAACCAGGTTTACAGGAAATCTCATTAGTAGAAACAACTTTCCTTAGTTCACACAGAACCCAAGAAGGTTCAATCAATAGCAATACAAATCTTTAATATATGAGGGTAAAAAAATTTACTGCCAACTGTAGGGGACGCCAAGAGCCAGATGACATCTGAGCAAGATGATCTGCAGCTGAGGGGTAGACCCTCCAGCCATTCATCTGCAGGAGCTCCTATGGAGAAAGAGCCCTTGCCTTCAGCCCACAGTCAATGCTAATTACTCCCCTCACCTGTATTATTCTGTCTCAATAAAAGGCTGGGTGGAGGTTGCTAGGGGCTACCCTGCAATTAAGGGCTAGCCCGCCTCCTGCACTTCTGATCCACCTCTTGCCTGGTTCCTTTCTGCAGTAACCGAGACCAGGGCCGTAGGGGCCCTACCAGTGGTGACAGTCAACCATTGTGAGATCAAAGTGAAGCCAAACAAGTCACGTGCTAAGAGTACTTAGGAAAAAGCAGAACCCAGATACTTAGGTGAAATTACATGTTTCTATTTGTTAGGGAAGAAGCACTAAAAGTTTGTATCAGAACTATGTTTACTATATTTTGTCAATTGTATTGGACCATAATTGATTCTGAAATGTGAGTACAAACACCCCCAATAAAACTTTATTATTTTTTTAAGGTACTGAATTTTCTGACATTATTAGAAATGCATGCTTGAACTTACTCTGACTACCAGAGTTGTCTACCCAGAGTGGGCAAACCAAGTAATCCGTCTTGTTTATATAATTATGCTTCAGTAAAATGCATTTCTATCTGAGTATGTGAAATGTGTTCACGCTTCTCTTTAATAATTTTTCAAATCCTATATAATCTTTTTTATTAAATTTTCAGACAAAATCATCTCCTAAACATTTGTCTTTAGGTCAAGGTAGATAATTGGCCAATGAATTCCAGAAGAGTAAATTCACTTCTCTCTTTGTGATCTAAGGCAAGTTACTTAATCTGCAAGGCTCCATTTCTCTCTGTATAAAGAAATGTTATTACTGACAACCAAAGTTTCCAGGAGGAATAAACAATCTGATTATGTCGATGCCTGATCGTCCTCACATCACGGTGTCATCCACTTTGCTCTTTGTTTTACCTTGATACTAAGTCTCAGTGAAAGCATCTGTGAAACAGAAAGGAAACTCAAATAGAAAGACTAGTGCCTTGAACTGCAAGTTTTATTTCTATTTTTGATTTTGTAAGCCTTACCTAATTATCTGGAAATCTGACATACTACACAAAATCACTTGCCTGTCCAGTGTTGTTTTTTCTTCAATGATGCTATCCAAAGACTGATTCCTGCCTGCACGTAGCTCTTATATAATAATACCTTGGTCTGTACTATACTTTATATGCAATAAAAGAAGATTTTAGAATCCATATCACTTTATAAAAATTGGACATAAAGCATTATAAAATAACTTGCAGGATTCAGGGGAAATGTTCTAGAAAAATTGATGTTATTCATCAGAACTGTGATATGGTGATTTTCTTTTTATTCAGTGAAAAATGAGAAAATACCTTCTTATTTTAATGTTGTCAGAAAGTAGTTCATGGACAATGACTAATGATAATTTTCAGATAATTGTAAAATTATAATTATAAAAAATTATAATCACAAAAAATAAGCAATGCCTTATTTAATAGTATCTACATAAAATCTTGCCCATATGGTTACATGTTCCACAGTTTGTTGAAATAAACCTCAAAGGTTTGATGCCATGACTTTGGTTACAATTTACTCTACTTATGTCCATGTTATATAAACTGATGATTGGTTAAAAAATAATAAGGAGGATATTACTTTTAAAAGCATGTTGAAGGGCTGGGCACGATGGAGCACACCTGTAATCATACTACTCTGGGAGGCCGAGGTGGGTGGATTGTCTGAGCTCACAGGTACCAGACCAGCCTGAGTCAGAGTTAGACCCCATTTCTAAAAATAGTTTGGTGCTGTGGCAGGCACCTGTAGTCCCAGCTATGTGGGAGGCTGAGGCAAGAAAATCACTTAAGCCCAAGAGTTTGAAGTTGCTGACAGCTCTGATGCCACAGCACTCTACCGAGGGTGACAAAATAAGACACTTTCTCAAAAAATAAAAAATAAATAAAAGCATGTTGAGAACAAATGAAAATCAAAACAAGAGATTGACAAAATCAAGTATTTTCCTTTACTTTTAAAAAGGAAACCACTGTAAATGAGTCATAATTGAGGCTAAGATGAAAATACAAACAAACACACAAAAAGTTGTAAGGAAATGAGAAAGAGCCTGCTGGTAGACATCCTAGTGGATATACATACTTCTTAATTGCTAAACAGCAAATATGAATTTCCAAAATGATGAGGCATAAATCCGTGTCATTCAGGAATAAATACCTTAAAGATTTTGCAATGACTATCTTCTATAACAGTGTGTTTTTGGACATACACATGATAGAGAGAAAAAAATGGCTGACAGGTGAGATCTTATGATTCAGAAATCTCTCACATTTTACTAAGTAATATTCTTACATAGGAGTCAAATCTTCCCAATCTTTTATTGCATCGTAACCCAACTGCATATTGAAGGTTTATGATTCTTTATTGGAAATGACTCCCTTCTCTTATACACTGCTGAGGCTGCTACATTTGGGAATAATATCCAATGAGGACATGTTTTTTAGGAGTCATGTCCTGGGACTTTCATGTCATTCTTGGATAAAAGACGTGGCCATGGGCCTCTATGAAGTTGGAATTAGGTTTTTTTTTTTTTTCATAATATTATTATGTACATTGAATGCATGCTTTTTTCTTCTTGTGATATCTTACTAAGAAAATGTTCTTCAACTTTATCCAGATGGAGCTGATACAACTCTTGATATACAAAATACGTAAAGTCTCCATTCTTTACTGTTGAATAGTATTCTATAGTATACATTTACAACCAAGAGATAAACAACTATGCCCACACAGGAGAGCAAAACAAAATTAAATTCAAGTGGGGGAAGAGGAGAGGAGGGAAAAGGGAGAGTGGAAGAGAGAGCAGGATTGGTAAGCATTTACCTAATGGGACCAATGTAAGGCATACAGCACAACTCCTAGGTGAACTGATCAATTATCTCTTGAACTTTACCCAACAAATGCAAACAGCTTATCCTAAATCATTTGTACCCTTACCTTAATCTAAAAATAATTTTAAGTTATTTTTATTAAAAAATAAATAAAATCAATAAACCCTGGGCCATATTAATCAGAAGTGGAAAAGTAAGATCTCTAGTAAGCTCAATCACAACTGAAAAAAGGAGAATAACAATAAATACCATAGAAATACAAAGTAATCACTAAATATTAAAAAATTCTTTGTTTTCAGATATTTGAAACATGAAAGAAATGGACAAATACCTAGAATCATATTACCCCATTAGACTAAACCAGAAAGAAGTGGAACTCATGAACAGATCAATATCAAGATTCAAAATTGAAATGGAAATAATAAAGCTTCCAATAAAAGACATTCATGGAACACATGGTTTCATACCAGAAATTCACTAAACCTTCAAAGAAGGATGTACCTATATTGAAGAATCTATTACAAAATACCAAAAAAAAAAAGAAACATTTCCCCAATTTCTCCAATGCACATATGACCCTGACACCAAAACCAAGAGGACATAACAGAAAAGGAAACTATAGACAACTAATATCTTAATGAATATTGATGCAAAAATAGTCTATAAAATCTTACCAAACAGAATTCAGCTACACATCAAAATAATAATATTAATAATAATTCATCATGACCAGGTGAGTTTCATCCCAGTGATGCAATTCTGGTTCCACAGCCACAAAGCTATAAGTGCAATTCACCACATAAACAGAAGTAAAAATAAAGACCAAATGATCCTCTCAGTGGATGTCTAAAAAGCATTTGAATTATCTCAGCACCCTTTTTGATAAGGATATTTAAGCAAATTATAATAGAAGGGATATTCCTTCAACTATCCACGTATAACAAACCCACAGTCAACATAATATTGAATGGAGAAAAACTGAACACATTCCCTCTCAAAACTAGAACCAGAGAAGGATGTTCACTAGCACCACTACTATTGAACCTAGCACTAGAAATCCTAGCCAATGCAATCAGACAAGAGAATCATATCAAGGGTATCCAAAAGGGGACAAAGGAGGTGAAACAATCACTTTTTGCTGATGATATAATCTTATTATACTTATAAAACCCCAAGGTGTCCACCCTGAGACTTCTGAAAGTGATCTACAAATACAGAAACACCTCAAGTTATAAAACCAATGTACACAAATCAGTACCTTCCATATACACCAATAACAGTCTAACTGAGAATCAAATAAAAGTTGTAATATCCTTTACAGTAGTATCAAATTAAATAAAATACCTTCAAAATATATTGAACAGAGGATGGGAAAGATCTCTACAGAGAGAACTATGAAACACTGATAAAAGAAATTGCAGAGGATGTTAACAGATGAAAAAACATAAGATGCTCCTGGCTTGTTAGAACGAACATGTGATTACATCTATACTGCCTAAAGCAATCTACAGATTTAATATAATACCCATTAAAACATCAACATCATACTTTAAAGATCTTGATCAAATAGTTCCACATTTCTTATGGAACCAGAAAGAAAAATAACTAAACCAATTCTATGAAATAAGAACTTATCTGAAGGCATCATTCTACCAGACTTTAGGCTATACTGCAACTCTTTAGTGATTAAAACAGTATAGTATTAGCATAAAAATAGAGACATAGATTTATGGAATGGAATGGAATGGAGAACCTAGAGGTAAAAATAGCCTCTTACTGCCATTTGATCTCTGAAAAAGCAAACAAAGGCAAACGCTAGAGAAAAGAATCCCTCCCTATTCAGTATATAGTGCTGGAAGAACTGTTTAGCCTCATGTAAAAGACTGAAACTGCTCCCATACCTCTCACCACTGATGAAAATTAACTCATGATTGATAAAAGACTTAAATATAAGACATGAAGCTACAAAATCCCTTGAAGAAAGTGTGGTAAAAAATCTTAATCTTATTGGCCTAGAATAAGAATTTATGAAGAAGACCCCACTGGCAAACACAGCAACAACAAAAATAAATAAATGGGACCTGATCCAGTTAAAAAGTTTCCGCACAGCTAAGGGTACAATTATCAAAGAAAAGAGATAGCCTACAGAATGAGAGAAGATATTTGCATGTTACGGTACAACAAAGGTCTGATAACCAGAATCTACAAAGAACTCAAACATATCAACAAGAAAAACATACAATCCCATTAAAAATAGGGCAAGAGAAATGAACAGAAACCTTTCTCATAAGGACAGATGAACAGCCTGCAAACACACAGAAAAATGCTCATCATTCCTAATCATCAGAAAAATGCAAATAAAGACTACTTTGAGATATCTTCTATCCACAGTGAGAAAGGCCACGTTACAAAGTTCCAAAGCAACAGATGCTGGCATGGGTGTGGAGAGAAGGGAATACTCATAAACTGTTGGTGGGACTGCATGCTACTACAAGCTCTGTGGAAAGAAGTATGGAGATTCTTCAAAGAACTAAGAGTAGATCCACAATGTGACCTGCAATCCCATTACTAGGTATCTACCCAAAAGAAGAAAAGTAATTTTTCCATGAGGACATTTGCACTTAAATTTTTATAGAAGCACAATTTACAATTGCAAAGATGTGGAAACAACCCAGGTGCCCTACAACACATGAATGAATTAAAGAACTGTGGTATATGTATACCATAGAATATTATTCAGCCATAAAAACATGTGAATTTTGTCTCTTTTGTAACAATTTAGATTGATTCGGAGAACATCCTCCTAAATGAAGTATCAGAAAATAGAAAAACAAGCTGCACATGTATTTAGGACTTAATTAGAACCAGTAGATTCACAAATATATACAAGTTCACATGAGAGAAAAAGTAAATCAAATTCAAATAAGAGGGAGGAAGGGTAGGAAATTCTCATCTCATGGGTACATTGTATAGGCACATAACATATTTCCCAGGAGAAGGGCACAACTATACTTGGACTTTAAGCTTATGAAAGCAAACTATGTAATCTAATCGTATGCACCTGCATATTAAGCTGAAATTAAAAAATAAAAGAGAAAAACAAAGACAAGTAAATAACAATTAAAAAATAAAAGTGAGGGAACCCTCAGTGCTAGTATTTTCACAGTTTTCAAAATATTGTTGCTTTGTCTCTCCACACTATGTTCCCCCTTTGTATGTTTATTAAATAACAGAAAATAGTCCCATATTATTGTATGATCAGATTGTCAGAGGAGACAATGTTAGAAGTATGTGGTCCATCAGCCACACACACTCACAAGCCTCACACTAGTTTTCACTTGAGCCTTTACTTTAAATTCTGCTCAGTTCACGTCATAGTTGAGAGCCTAAACAAGTCACTTGGGCCAGTCCAATCTTTCCATTTTCAGAGAGGTCTCTAAATAAGCAAATGATTGGGTTTTCTGATAAAAGTAAAGGAGTGTCAGACACATGCATATATACACTCTACATGCACACATGCATGCATATTTGATAATATTAGGGTTCTCCAGAGAAACAACCAATATGGGGTGTGTGCATACATGTGTGTGTAAATAGGTAAGGAGGATTATTTTAAGCAATTAGGAAGGTCAACTGGTCTACAATCTACAGAGTAGGTTAATAGACTGAAGACTTGTGGAAGAACCGACGTGAAAGAATAAAGTCTGGCAGAATTCCTTCTTGCTTGGCAGAAGTTAGTCTTTGTTCTATTAAATCCTTCAATTGATAGGATGAGGACCACACACATAACAGAGAGCAATCTTCTCTGCTCATAATCTACCAAGTTAAATGCAGATCTCATCCAATAAACACAGAAAAAAAAATTGACCAAATACCTCAGCACCATGGTCCAGCCAAGTTCAAGTGGACACATCAAATTAACCATCACAAACACAAACATAACACACACACACACAAAGTTTTGCTTATTATAAATTGCTGTCACTATGAAACACAGTGGTTAAGAGCTTAGATCTAGACTGCCTGAGTCTAAAACTGAATTTATTTCACTTTTGAAGCTCATTTTCTTTGTCCCTTTTCCTCTTTGCTTTATTTTCTCCTCCTCCTCCTCCTTCTTCTTCTACAATGAGAAGGATTATAACATTACACACTTAGAAGAAACTTACAAGAAGAGTGTTTTATAAATACAATGAAGAATGGACTGATAATGTAAGAGAAGCCATCAGACTCATAGTAAAGACTGTAATGATGTGCTGTATCCCTTTTTGTTATAGTATATTCTTCTACTAAATATTAATTCTTTAGAGTGGTACTTCCCACTCATTTTCTCTAATAGAGTGTTCCCCATCACCCATCCATCCCTTTGTCTGTGACATTTGCCTTCCTATTACTCTAGGAGGACAGAGTTCTTTTACTTTGTTCACAACTATATTCCTGAAAGTACCGATATGCTTGGACATGAAAAGAGAAAAGAATTGAATACATGGATTATGGTCACAAAAATCAGACATATGCTCACACTTACTTAACTCTTTGTGTTTTTATTGGACTTGGTTTCAAAAGAAAGTTTTTTTCAGAACTAAACACAATATAAGCATCTGTTAGTACTGAAAAGTTGAATAATGGATAAACACAAAAATTCAACTTTGACAAAAACTTCTACTCATTAAATGCATAAATAAAGAGGAATGGATAAGCCATTCTTGAAGCTTCACAGAGAGTGAAATATATTTTCCAAGAAGCATATATCTGGCAAAAGACTAGAATTCAGAATTTATAAAGGAATTCTACATTTTAATAACAAAAAGACAGCCCATCTAGAAAAGTATGAACAAAATATTCTCAGATATTTCTCAAAAAGAGGAATAAATATGATGGTAAGTACACAAAAAAATCACTCAACATTATTAGACAACAGAGAAACATCCTTAAAAACTATAGATAGAACTACCCCCAACTAAGATGACCAAGATTAAAATTGATAATAACAAACGTTAGCAGGTTTAAATGCCATTAAATCTTTAAGATTACTGAGATATGCATATAGTGTCAGGTTATATTCTTAACATGTTATATTTTTAACATGACACTATGACCTTATCTTGGCAATCTTAAAGCTTTTTATTTATCTAAGAGAAATGAAAATATATATCTGCAAAAATACTTACGCCATATGCTTATGGGGGATTTATTCATGGGAAGTAGCGTTATGTCCACCAACAGGAAAGCAGATAAATATACTATGGATAATGAGATACAAAAATATTATTTAGCAGTAAAAGGAAAAGGGCTAAACCCAACATGGAGGAACCTCAAAAATATGCTAAAAACAAACCCCATACTAGGCAATTCTATTTATATGAAATTTTTAAATACATAAATTTAGTCCACAGAGGGGGAAAAATCAGTAACTCTTGCTTAGGGTGGGAAATAACTGGGAGAGGTTAAGGAGAATCTTCTTGGCAAAGTTTAGTTATTCACAGTGTCTATGCATTTGCCAACACTTAGCAAAAGAAAATAAGATTGATGTAGTTCATCTTTTGCAAATACTACTTCAAAACATTATTAGCAAATACTAAACTCTAGTTAATGATATGTAGGCTGGAGTGTTTATCATGTACATTTTTTTAATTTACTATGAAATGAATCAAAAAGATGAGATAGATTCATAGATAGAGACCCTGAAGAAGAGAAGAATACACATCTGGTAAAGCAAGCACCATAAAATATCGGTAGTCAACTCCAGAGCAGTGATTTTCAACCAGTGAGCCATGGTGGTTCTTAGGTGTGCTGCAAAAATTTTTAAAGATTATTAATTAAATTATTTTTAAAAGAAGATCAAAGCAAAATAAGTATATTCTTTGCTCTTTTTGTGATCAACATAATTTAAATGTGCCTCAGAAGTTAAGCTATAGGTTCATGTGTGCTGATAGAGAAAAAAGGTCGAAACACACTGCTTTAGAGGGTGTTCACTGTTAAAATCCATTCAATTTTGCCACATGTTTGAGAATGTTCATAGGAAAATGCTGAAAAAAAATAAAATCGGAATTTTAAAAAAAATTAAAAGAATCAAAGACGTTATAGGTTTCCAGGAACCTACGTTGCATTTGTTTCTCTAGTCACACTTCTGAGCTTTCAGTTTCGACAAGTCAAGGCAAAAGGACAGATGCCCTGGGTTATACAGTCCTTGCCTGGAGATACCCGGTTCTTTGTTATGCAGCAATCGAACTATGATTCTACCTACATGAGCCTCCTTTCTCTCCATAGACTCCCTTTAGCTCAGAGGTAACCTGAAAAAGAAAACAAACAAATGAAAGATGTGTATTTTTTTCCTTTTATCTTTGAAAGATACAAAGAAGTACATGTTTTCCAAGAAAGTTCCATTTAAATGTCAAAGATGAGGTGAAGCGCATTCCAAGACCACAGATCACAAGCTGGGGCTTTCTAAGGAGGCTGCCTCAAGTCTTATCTTGTGAAATTGTTCAACAATTACCTTCCCTGTGGTTAAATCAATACCTTGAAGTCATTATCTGAAGTTTTGGCGTTTTATTACCACCAAGCATCCTGTTTCACAGGCGGTACTTCAAACACTATTTTTCAGAGGTGGACTTGGGAAGAAAAATACAGCTGTGGAGTTTCTCAAAAATACTGAGTGATGCAAATATTGCAAAGTAGTGAGTAAGGATGACAGAGTCGCCATGCCTTAAGTCTTATTATTGGCAGGATTTCTTACCTGAATTCTTCTTCATTTTGCAAAATGCAACATTTGCTTTCATCATTTGTTTGCATTTTAACATGTATCACACTGGATTATAACAATTTGCACAAGGAGCTTCCTACTAGACTATGCTCCCTTGAGGCAAGGCCAATATACTTTTCATCTCTATATTTCAACTAGATACTAGATACATTTATAAGGTAGAAATAAAGTGGATAATTCTGTAAGTGAATGAGGAAGGAAAGAGTGAATATTGTTTGTTAATTTATTAATGTGATTGTGTATAGAGTTTGTATATATTAGCTGATGCCATATCTCAAGATGGCTTACCATTTAAAAATCTTTTAGTTGAAATGCAAATAAACAATAAAAATCAACCCAAAGTTGTTTAAGAAAACAAAAAAACTCACCTGATGAAAAAGTCAGTGATGAGACTTGCCTCAGACATAGACATTCTGGAACTAATGTGAATCTATTTTCTCTTCATCTCTCTGATCTACTGTACTCTGCTATTCTTACATTTTTGTCTTACTGGCAGAGTCTCCCCTGAGGTCCCAGTTGGCTGACTGCAACTCCCAGGGAACATCCTTTCACATTCTGATCAAGTAAAGAAAGAGAAAGAGCCCCTTTCCCTGTATCCATAGCAATAGTCCTGGCAGGTGCACTGATTATTGTAGCTTGGCCATCTCCTCTGCCTGTATATCAAAGTTTTTGTTTCACATAAACTATCAATTCCCATTTTATACACAATAAATAAATTCAAAAATCCATAAAGTATCCAAAATACACTATGATTCCTTATCTGAACAACATATATAATAAAAAATATTTTCTGAAGCATTTTTCATATACTAGACAAAGTGTTTTTATTACATTTATTCTCCAAGTGATCTTTCAGCCAGATGATACGTTACATAGAAAATCACTTCCTAATAGTTTTCTCCATCTTGTCATAAAAACTTAAAAACTTATTCACATGGCTAAGGCCATTTCCTCTACTCCTTTATTGCTTCTCTGAATTCTACATAGTCATTTTTCAAGGGTGAGCTTAATCTCTGTCTTTCCTCCAAATATTTTCAAATTACTCCAATAGCAAATGTCATGCTTCTCATCTCTGAACTGAGATGATATTTTCTGTCCCCGCCAATCACTGGGCATCACTCATAACACACAATGTCCGTACTGAACTTTAACTGGGTACAGTGGCTAAAAACACTCTATATGAATTTAGTTTATGACAATGTCTCTCACCTTTAATTTTTCTCAGATGCAAGATGAATAGAAAATGTGCATATCATAAATCTAATTGGGAATAAAGAGATCTCATAAGCAGTGTGTTTAAAACCGTGTTTGGCATACATTACATATTCCAGAGGTTGTAGCTGTGCTTTTAATTCTATACTGGCACTTTATAAAATCGTAAACTCTTTGTACTGAAGCTTTTTGTATCCTTAGCATCTACCACAATGGCTGAAAGATCAAAGTTAGTCAATAAATTTTGGTCTAATGTCCCCAGTTGCTATTATCTGTGATGGGAGATTTGTTTGTGCAGCAGGGAATTTTCAAGCATAAGATACTATGTGCTGGTAGAAAGGTATTTTGTTAAATATATATCACTTTTTTGATGGATTTCTTGTCTTTTCAGAGATTGTTTTGTCCCCAATACATTTTTCAAGGGCCCTTGTCATCTGAAGTCTGTCTGTGCAGTCTGTATAACACTGAGCTATTTCATTTCCTTTTATATCTTATTGGGATAAAACGCTGACAGTAAAATGGTGTAGAAGAAAAAAAATGTTCATCATTGTAGTAATTATTTTAGGGTGGACAGGTTCTCTTTGTTAAGAACATTCTTTGAAAAGGATTTTCATAAAACTATTGTCTTCATTGTACATATATCTGGTGGAAATTCCGAGCTTAATTTTTCAGATATTTCCGAAGTGAGTGGCTCAAGTAGAAATACAACTTATTTTAAAATGTGATTATGATTTGTTATGATAGTCATTTTAAAACATGTTTGTAAATTCTTTGACACTCTTGCCAGCAACAAACATAGTCTTCATTCCCTCTTCCTGAACTTGGGTGAGACTTTGGGATTGTCTCAAATGGAAATTGATGAAAATGACAAGGTATGTCTTCCATGGCTACCTTAAAAAGAGGAACGTGGCTTTTGCTAGTTTCTTATGGGACCCTGGCTACAGGAATCCTGAGAGGACACATAAGATGTCCCACTATCTTAAAATGACCCTATGGAAAGACCAAGTGAGAGAGCTCATAGAGGCAGAGGCACGCAGTAAACCCCAGCTCTTCCACCCCCATTGTTTGTCATCTCAGGAGGCAGGCATGTGAGGGAAGGCACCTCCCAGATGCCATCGTCTGACAGCAGTGGTGTGAGATATCCCAAGTAGAGCGTAGTCAACCTCCATACTTGGTGGAGTAATGCAGGCTTATTATCACATCTTCAGCTACTGCTTGGAATGGTTTGTTATGCAGCTTGTTATGTAGCTAGAGCAGTTCTACAGCCATCAGCCAAAACAGTGCTCTTCACAGTCCAAGGCTCTAATACTAAAGTATTGAGAGAAACCAGAGATATTATATATTCATTTTAAGCATGCATATGAGTGGTTTTTGCCTGATACAGAAGAAATGGATAATGACAGAAAAGTTATTTCTCAATTGTTCTTGAGGGAAGAAAAAAGGGGTATATCTGATTTTTTTCCCCTTGATCTTTCATTAGTATATTTCATTTCGGGAATATAATAAGTATGTAATACACTTCTGAGGTATTTTTTGAAATATATATCACTTTACAGACTTGCTAAGTTACGTATGTTTTCATCATTGTAGCTTACTGTGTGTCCCTTCCCCTCCCCAGGCATTAGCCCCATAGGAGCCGACATCTTTTCTAACAGACTCACTGAGGTATCACAGAGGCTGAGAACAATGCCCACAGGTGCTCAGTGCCATACAATAACCCTAACAGTAGTGGGGGGGGGATAAAAATTTAAAGCACCAAGATATCGTTCCACACCTACCCCATCAAGTTGCTGATGTTTCCATGTATGATAAGTCTAAGAGTTGACAGAGCTACAAAAGAAATAGGCAGCTTCATGCCTTCAAAGTGTGCGAATAAACTGGTCCCGTGATTTTGGAGATTTTAATCAGAAGATAGGTGAGATGAGGCATATACACAAAGTAAGGCAGACTACAGTTTTCATGAATAAAATGCATCCAAATGGATAAAACCCGCAAACATAAATACTAATGAAAGGATATGATCACTATCATACTGTGCACATCAATTTAAAAAATTAAAATTAAAAAAACAACAATTCATATAAATACTGTGTATTCAAGTACTATGTGTATAGTTATATACATGAACAGGTACATGCAGAATACATTTTGATGGCCACATACATTAATGTCAACGTCACCAAACATTATTCAAAGCAATACATATCCACATGGGAATCTTGGTTTTCTCTGTCAGTGTGTGGAGGAGAATGGTAGTGAGAAGGTATACGCTCTTCAGTGGCCTGTATCATAGCCTATGTCTTTAGGATAATAATTATATTGTTATATTAGTACTAATGTAAAGAACTTTGAAATATTGCACCAAAATAAAAGTTGATTACAGAGGTCTTTGTGGAGCGTGGTGGGACTCAGGGAAGAGAATAGGCAACGTTCCTAGAGCAGTGACAAGACAGGCTAACAAAGAAAATGAAACTACCCAGATCTTTAATGCCTTGTAGATTTCCGCCAAGGTTGCACATTGGGAAAGGAAGTTCCAGTTAAGAGAAGCTGCAAGATTGATAGTAAGGGTACCTAAAGGGACCTGTGTGATAAGGTTGTGTGGATGACAAGCTGTAGGTTGGAAATGCTGCCAGGTGAGGGCAAGGTGGGTCTCAGGTGGGTGGCAGGCACATCACCTTCATAAGCTCCTCTGGTGTAGAAGTCCCTGGTCCCCAGGCCAAGTCCAGGACCATGCCATACTGTCCCCAGTGGCACAGCTAGCTCATTTTATAGCCACTGAAAGTCATTTCTTAAAATAATCTTTTTTAAAATTTATTTTTTAATTACTTACAGTATTAATAATTTAATAAACTAATAATATCAATGGCAAAGAAGAGTAATATAGACAGAGAAAATGTTCTTTTAATGAACTGTGTCTATACTGTCGTGCCAACAGGAAAGGAAACAATAAATACAAAGTAAAATAAAGTGAACAGTAAGGAATGAACAATCAAAACAATCCCAAGGGTAACTTTCCATTTTAAAGATTTGCATGTGCAAAAAACTTTTCATGTATGAATTAATGTTCAGACTTATAAAGCAAAAGTGCTGTAACTCAAAAGTTCCCACTTTTAGGATGCTTTCTCAATAAGAGTTCTAATCGGACCCTTATATTAATTTGAAATTACATATTAAAAAAAGAATTCCAGTGGATCATACGGAAGAGCAGATTGGAATTAGTGGAAGTTCTAGGTCTTCACATTTTCCTCACGGTGTGATCATTGCTTTTCTATGGGATTCTGTGCGGTGCCATGAGGCAGGAGAAAGTGGATCAATTCCAACCCAGTAGTAACTTACTCTTCAAGTGAATGTATGTAGTGAGTCTCACAATACACTTTAGTTCCTCCCCTCACCTGCCTTCCCCAGGGGAACTGGAAATAGCCCTTTATGAGTGCTAGGGGAGAGTGGGGCTGGGGATGCAATGGCCAAGAAACAAAAGCACCTCCCTGGACCCCTCTCTGTAAGAGTCTGCAAGACAGATCCTGCTCGGGATGGAGGGGAGTATTAATTTTAAATCTAGTAAAGTTTTGATTAGTAACCGGTTCTGGGCATCTTACATTTCTGCAGTGTGGCTATGTTTGAGATGAGTCCATTTTTATACCAGAAACAGAGAACAGACGTTCTTTCTTCTGGGCTGATTATTCTTAGAAACAGAGGTTGGGTTCACCTCACAGGAAGCAGCATAGCAATAACCACAAAGGTGTGTATAAACATTTGATTGGAATATTGCAGAACTAAACCAATCCTCTGCAAGAACTGCCCTGATAAACCCACACACTCGATGGCTTCAGGAATGGAAATTTATTTCCTCACAATTTGGGAATGTGAAAGTCCAACATCGAGGGGCCAACATGATGAGTCTCTGGTGAGGCCACTCTGCCTGCCTTGCAGATGGCTGCTTTCTTGTTCTGTCCTCCCTCCCATCGCTGCTTATGAGAGAGGGAAAGAGAGAGAGAGAGATCTAGTGTCTCATTTTATAAGGACATCCGTCCTGGGTTAGGGTCCCACCTTTATATCCTCATTTAACCTTAATTGCTTCTCAGAGTGCTCTACCTCCAAAGACAGTCACATTGTGAGATAAGGTTTAAATATATAAATGTTGGGGGACACAGTTTTGTCCATAAAATGTAGAGAAAAGACCATGAGGCAAGTATACTTGACAGCGACATTCATCTTTATAGCATGTGACAGCAGAGGGTCAGCCCAGGAGCAGGGTGAGGTGTAGTTCAAAGCTCCTGGGGAGGTTCAGGCAGTGAGACAGACCCTGGAAAGGGAGGGAGGGGGTCGGCTCGCTGACTCAAGCCCCGTCTGACTCCGTGAGGAAGAGCATTTCCCCACATCTGCTGCGCATTTCAGCAAAGCTAGTTTCAAGCGGGAAGCTTTTCTGAAAGCAAGTTTGTACGTATGAGTTTTTCTCAAAACCATAGTAAAATGTGAATTTCAGCAAAACTGTTATATTGGCTCAAATGCAATGTAGATTCGCCCAAGCCCATATTTGAAATGTAGTTAATTTTGAGGGGGATGAAAGAAAATAAAAGAAGAACGCAGAATAGGATGCTGTAGTAAGGAACGTTTGACAATAGTGTAAAACTATCATAGTATAAATGCTACATTCAAACCCAGAGGGGCTAATGTGAAGGGAGGCGCTCGGAAGGAAGAGCGAAATGATGGAGGGAGAGACAGAAAGAGTAAGTGGAATCCGACGCTGCTGCACAAAATCATTTTGCTCCACAAACACAGACAGAAAGATCAGAAAGGAGAGATCTATTACAGAAATGTTTGAGTTTTTCCCAATGACATCCTGGTGAGCTTACTTTTTTGCAGAGCACAATAAATGGAAATACCTGCACAGCAAGTGTCAGAATCTTGGAATTTCGGAAGAAAGAGAGAGAGAGAAAAAAAAATGGAAGATCCTAACAGCTTAAAGAATGGGTCGATGACAGACATCCTGTAATCAATGAGGAACAGGTGCAGGGCTCGACTTTTCAGATGCCGTCTCTGGAGCTAACACTGCAGTGAAGGAATGCTTCAAAAATTCACAGGGAAAAGGTTTTCAAGCTAAAAATTCTATACCTTGCCTAGCTAGGTATAGAAGTCTGAGAAAAGAGTTAGGACTTTTCAAATGAGCAAGACTTCAAGTTTTTATTGTTATTCTATTAATGCTTTTTTTCAGAATACACCCTCTCGAAATGAAGGAAAGAGTGAAGCAAGAAATCTTGGTATCCAGGCAAAGTGTATAGAAGGCGTAATGAAGCACAGTGCTTTTCCTGCCTGATTATGAAGAGAAAGCCCGGGAGAAAAATGAGCAACGGCCTGGAGAGCAAAAGTCTTGATTGGAGAAGTAAGATCAAAGGCTGCAAGAGGCGAAAAATGGAATAAAACCGCATACCTGATGTGTTCTGGCATATTAAGAGAAGAATTGCATTTCAAGCAGTTTAAGGATAAACTCATGGTAGATACGAAGCCCAACAAACATGGGAAAACATAAGGAAAAGAGAGATTCACAAGAGAATAAATGTAATTATGGTACATTAATTGGCATAGCCCAGCTAACATTTTTGTAGTTGCAGTGATCTAAACATGGAATATTAATGTGGCCAACAATTATGCATTAGTTCTTCTGGGTGGAGGGTATGTAAGCAAGTAAGATTCTTATTTTCCCGAGTACAAAAACCATAGTGGTATCTAAAATTGAAAAGTCAAAAAAGTTAGCAGCGCAAACATGTTATTTAGAAAAATGTACTGGAAGAATCAAGGGAGATAGTTTAAAGTGATTTTTGTGTGTGAGGGGGATGTTAAATTCAGGGGAAAAGATGGGTGGAGCAGAGAACTGTTTTTGTTTTTTACTGTAGCTCTTACCAAACAATTGTGCAGGTTGGATGTTGATTACATAATATAGTAGAACTACTGTAAGTTCACCACCAAAATGACTGTAATAACAAACTGGTCAACATACATAAGGCAGTAGGTCTACTATACTGATACATACATGTCTGGTTTATGAAAATTAGATCAGTTTAAGGAGGTGATCAGTGAAGGGAGGTGGCCAGCTCTGCCGTATTTTACAGTTGAATTGTATTTAAAATTGAATTACTCAAAAGCCAACTGTTGAATACCTACTATGACAGGGGCAACCCCCAGGCACTGTGAGAGATGCAAGAAATACTGGAGAAATTTCTGTATATGTATGGTTGGCAGAGAACCTGGAATTTAATTGAAAGGTGAAATCTTTTATGTAAATAAACTACTCAAGATTGATAATTAAGTGAGAAGTTTTCTGGAGCAGAATAGAGTTATAGGTAACCGAAGAAGGCAGTTCCACCTGGGCGAAACAGCCACAGGAAGCTTTACTTTAGCTGGCCTTAGAAGGAGATGTTTATACGAACTAAAATCAGACGTGTCCTAAATACTTCACTTCTTCCATGCCAGGTAATGTTCTGAGTGAGTTATCTCATCAGTTTAATTACTGACCCAGCCCTATGTGGTAGATTGGCAGGTTGGCTTATGATGATCCCCCCCTTTGCAGAAGAACACCAGAGGACCACACAAGGCAAACGTCTGCAATCACATGAATTTTAAGTAACAAGTAAGGGCTGAATGAGCAGCTTACTACTGGTCACAAGTTTCTTCTCTGGAAAGTAAATGTCTTAGGTAAATGTCACATAAACGTGAAGATTTCTTCCATGGATATTTTTTGTCCTATAATCCTCGAGTTGTGAATTTTCTAGGAGTTTGGTTGGGGATGGGTAGTGAGTGGGGAAGAGTGTGAATCTGGTGTGTTTGTGCCTTTATTATTATTATTATTATTTTTAGACAGAGTCTCACTATGTTGCCCTCAGTAGAGTGCTGCAATATCACAGCTCACAGCAACCTCAACTCTTACACTTAAGAGATTCTCTTGCCTCAGCCTCCCAAGTAGCTGAGACTACAGACACCCACCACAACGCCCAGCTATATTTTTTGTTGCAGTTGTTATTGTTGCTTAGTTGGACAGGGCTGGGTTTGAACCCGCCAGCCTAGGTGTATGTGGTTGGCACCTTAACCACTGTGCCACGGGTGCCGAGCCAGCCTTTTTTATTATTATTTGAACAATAGCACTCACTTTTCTTTGGGTGAAACAAAATAATAATACCATGTTATAACAAAAAAAGGGGAGGATATTGGCTTTTAAAAAAAATGAATATTGCTCCAGCGAGTTAGCTCTTGTGACCACAGGTCCTCTTTATTACAGTTGAAAGGTGGATAGCTGAGCTTTAGGTCAGTGAATTCAAGGTTTGGAAGACAGCCAGTTTGTAAGTTTAAGCATGTTTAACTTGCCTTGTAATGAACGTGAGTATTTTGGCTGAATGCTTGACCCAGAGCAAAGCATTTGATCTCTTCAAAATTACCAGCCTCACCTGCCTGTGCCCCATCCACTTAGGAGGCCTGAGTCTGCTGCTCACCCAGTGGTTAAGAGCTAAACCAGGTAACACCAGGCCTCAGCCTGGGCTTTCTTACTGCTTGTATTTTCCTACTGGCTGCTGCCAGGAAGTAGAATACAGCAGTTGAGATCACGGGGTTGGGATTCAGATCTGTCCCTAAGTCCTTTCTCTACCCTACCTATATGACAGTGATGCTTAAACTCTCTAGACTCTGCTTTCTTATCTGTAAAGTAGCAGAAACAGAAACAAATATACACATGTAGTGTCTACTGCAAAAGACCATTATAATAAAGAAGGTGATGAACAAACTTTTAGCACAATACTTAATGTTTTAGGTTTCAATAGATATCCAGTGTTGTGTTTTTGTTGACTGGTTGGATATTTACTTGGTTATGAATTTATCTACCTACCCATCTATCTTTCTCAGGGATTTATCAACCATGTGAATTTCCTTCTCAACTCACTGGTTATTTTAGAAGTACTCCTAAGTACAGACTTCAGAGTCAATAACTCCATATATTTTAACTGGCTACTTTGTATTGACTTCCCAATTTGCACCTCTAGATTTTTCCTTTTTCTAATCTTAAGACTCTCCTGTTGGGATGGCACAAGGAGATGAATGGGATGATTATTGGGGTTCAGAACATGATACCCCAATATGGTACCTGGGTGGAAGTGAAGGGGGTTCAGAAGGACTTAGCAGCAAGGACTCTCTAACCTGTTCCTGCCTACCTTCTCCCTGTCTTTGTTTGCTCCCAAGTGCATCATAAAAACTGGAATTTTTCTTCCACAAAGTGAGTCATAAAAGGCAGAAGTCCTCTGGCTTCTATCCTTCTCCCTGAAGGTCCTCATGTGCTAAGTGTCCTGTCCTATAATTCCTCGGTAAAAGGAGGAAGGAATGTCTTACAGAGACACAGAAAAGAGTTGGAGTGGACAGGGCTTACTGGGGGCCCCCTCCCTGCATTACCATTAATTAGATCACAGCCCTTTTCTCCAATCACGTTTCTCCACAGCTGTCCTTGCCTCTCATCAGATTTAACTTACAAACACACAATTTTCCCCAGGTGGTTGGGTCTTCATTTGTAAAGACTCATGTCACATAGAACCTTGAAGAAATAAATTTATTATGCTTCTCTCTTGTTAATCTGTCTTTTCTTGCAGGAGTGTGGGTTGTGACTCCTGCAATGAGGAAGGAAAAGATACTGCTTGTTCTCCCCTCCATGGTGGTGTTGGTTCCATTTAAGAAAGAGGTATTTGGAATCAAATCACCCCAGGCCTGATTTGTCTCTCCTTCAACAATGACTAGTAAAGTAGTAGTTGAAGTAGTTTTGTGATCTTTAGGAAACTGAATTTTTTCATAAGCCAAATGGGAATGCCAGGACTTACTCTTTGTCAACAAAGTAAGGTTGTGATTGTGAGAGTTACTAAGTTTATGAGACTGGGATTGTAAGAATGACAGATGATGCATAAAATGAGGTGCATAGAACATGAGCTCAATAGCAATTATTACCGTTGTTGTTACAGCTCTAGCTGTAAGAAAAAATTACTGGGTCTCTATTTTTGAAGGGCCCTCTTGAACATTCCTTGCTTGCCTTTCAGCCCCTCTTGCTCCTCTGGCCTCGCCCCTCCCCCCCCCAGGAATGCGAGGGACGTGCTGGGCAAAGACTTAGAGACTTTCCAGAACCCCTCGGTTGCCCAACCACAGCTTGCAAACCTTGCAAAATTTTCCAAAGGGCCATAAAACAATTTCCTTTCCTCCTTCAAGCCCAACCACCCTCACCTCAACCCCAACCCCTCCTTGCGGTTTTTAGCTTTAAAACCAGGCTGTAACAGCGGCTCGGGGTCCTTCTCCCCGAGCGGCTGAGGGACCCTGACGCGTCAGCAATAAACTCGCCTCTTGCTTTTGCATCGACCTGAGCGTGGTGACTCTTTTTGGGGGCATCCATCCCTAAGACCCCTGCTTTGGGTCTAACATTCATAGGTATGGACCTACTTCTCCTTGTGTTATTGGTATTTTAACTGCATATTGTGCTGATCACTCTTTTCTGCCAATAGACTGGGAGACTTTAGCTAAAACAACCCTAAGTCCTGGGCAATTCTTACATTTTAAAGGATGGTGGAAAGAGGTG
>CAUYQV010162943.1:0-30450 GCA_963574575.1 Galagoides demidoff | reverse complement strand
GTCTAGCCTCTTTTACTTCTTTAAGTATAGTTTTCTTTAGTTATGTATTCATAATGTTTCTTTTAAGTCTTTGCTAAATTTGACATCTGTTCCCTCTCACAACCGGTTTCTCTTATCTGCTTTTATTATTCTTAGTTAAGGGTCACATTTTCCTATTTCTTTATATGTCTTTTTTTTTTTTTTAGGCTAGTTAAGTGAAGCAGTGAGAGTGGAGAATCCTTTGCGTGTCTTATAATTTTATTAAAAACAAAACATTTTAGTTTATATTTTGTAGCAACTCTGGATACTGATTCCCCTCCATCTCTCTGTGAGACTTGCTGTCATTTCTTATTTATTTGTTTTGTGACTCAGCTGGACTATTTTAGTGAAGTCTATTTCTCCCCCAGTGTGTAGATTCTGATGTTGCTCTTCAGAGGTTACAGCTATGGGTACACACATAGTCACTCTGGGATGACAGTGGTTATAGCAGGACTCTGCCTTGAGCTTCCTTTTCTTTTGATGGTCTCCTTTCTTAACCTCTCTGTTATGCTGTCTGCTTTGGTAGGTTTCACACCCTATTATTAATGTCCACTAATTACCAGCTGATTGCTGGTTTGTTTTAGACAATGAGCAATTAAATTCAGGTACCTTTGAAAAGATAGTTTTTGAGACTAGACTTTGAAGTTTATTCTGATATATTCTGATACCAGGAAGAATCTTCTTACCTGGTTACCTTTTTCTTTCTAGTGCTGGCGTATGGTTTAACGCCTTGCTCTCATCAGTCTGCTAGCTTCCTCTTAATTGCTTATCACCAAAATCTCCTTTGTTTCTTGGAGTGCCTTTAGACTCCAATTTTCCCACCCTCTAATCCTAATGAAGCCAGTTCTACTGGAAAGAGCTTCAAAGATCTTTGATCTTATAGCATGCCTCTCTCCCTAGGCAAAATTCTTCACCTCTAGTCAGGAGCCAGGGTTGGAGACAGTGGCCTGCCTCTCTCTGAGTATTACCCCTCCTCTAAGAGCAGGGCTTTGGTCAAGAGCAACAGCCTCCCTCTGATCTTCTCAGCTTGCCTCTCTCCAACATAGACTTTCTGCTCTATGAGCAAGCTGGAGCCAGGGCAGTTGTAACCTCAGCATTATTCTGCCTGCTACGCCTAGTGTAGAGCTTTTCCCCTAAAAGTGGGAGCTGGCTGCAAAAAAAGACATTCAGTCCTCTCAGTTGCTCTTCCCTGGGTTAGAGTTTCTACGATATAGAGTTGGAGGTGAGGAGAGAAAAGTTAGTGCCTTACTTCTCCTGGGGAGGAGATTCAGTAGCCCTCAACTAGCATTGGAGGGAGAGAGAGCCCTGTGTTCTTGGTGGCACCCATCCGGAATGAACCTTCTGTCACAATGAACTGAAAGATGAAAGGGGGACAGGGAGGGGAAGCAGGCCATGGCTCAAATGACAGAGTCTCATTGTTCTTACTGCGACTTAGTAGATTTTCTTGAATAAATGTTTCTTCATTTGTTGCATGCCTTTAGGACACTTTCCAAAGAATTCAATTTGTTGTTTTTAAACAATTTTCACCTGCACATTCATACAAATGGTAAAACATAACTATAGTCCAGAAAGTACAAGGGAAGAGGAGAGAGAGGGGAGGGGTGGGGGGAGACGGGAAGTGCAGGGATAGGTGGAAGGGTATTTGGGGGGACCTCACCTAATGTGCATGATGCAAGGGTGTATTTCAAAACTATTAAGAAAAGAATATAATTATAATGGATGTGTTAATCAGTTTAATGTAAGCATTTCACATTGTATATCAAATCAGTATGCTGAACCCCATAAATGCATCAATGTACACAGCTATGAGTTAATTAAATAAATAAATGAATAAATTTCACCAATTACATTGTTTCAATGAGTAAAAGGTCCATAAAGCTCCTGGTGCTGCCATTGTGAAAGTTGTCTCCAATACACATTCTTTTGAAAGTTGTGTAATTTTTCATCTTTCTTCTTTCACTTGGCTGAATAACCTTCTACATTATTACAAACTCTTAATAACTGTCATTTCTACTTACTGTGCAATAGTCCATCAACTTGGACATATTATACTTTAATAAAATTTTTATTTTAGAGCAGTTTTAGCTTTATAAAAAAATTGAGAAGACAGGAAAGATTTTCCATATGCCCTACATCCAGTTTTCCCTATTATTAACATCTTACATTAGTCCATAGTTTACTTTTGGTTAGCTTCTAATTTTTTAAGTATTGCTGTGATGAACATCTTGGTGCATACATATTCTTTTGTATTTTTTGCCTATTGGGATAGATTTCTTTCAGAGACATAATTACTCAATCAAAAGATTTTAGTTAACACATTTGAATCTCTAAAACCAAAGTCCCTTAACCTTAGTGTGTTATGAAAATTCTGCTTGATGTCTAAGTAGTAATTAAGTTATGATTTCTAGGTTTGGTCAAGTAAAGATATCCCTTGTTGGCACAGCCTTTCCCAAATTATGATCATGAAGTTAAATTATTTCCAAAAATTGAATGAAGTCCTAGGTACTAGATGATCTTAACACCCCAGGGCAGACTTGTTCAAGCCTAGCTGTGCCAGTCACCCTTACTGATCAAGGTAATCATGCTTAAACACATTCAGGGGAATTTAGCCTTTCCAATTCAACCACAACATGGAGAATCAAACAAAAGTTACTTAAATGTGGTTCCATGTGATGGAATGTTGATCTACACCAGTGTCTCCCAAAGTGAGGTTCCCAGACCAGCAGAATCACTGACCTGGAGAGGTTAGATAATGGGGGTTAACACTAACATTCAGATATGGGACTCAAGACCCTCAAACATTAAATTCTGAAAAGCATAGCCTCATATCCCACCCCACGTGCTTGTGTGTTCCTGCTGCAAATATTTTACTATTCCCCCATTGATAAGATAAAGGATGAAGGAAGGATAAAAGATTAACTTTATGGTAATTATCTGGGAGTAATCTAATATAGGAAAAGGATATAATGAATCATTAATGTCATAAAACCACTTTTGGTATTCAGGTCAGTCTAGCTGGCTGGAGGGAGGTTGTTAGGGCTCACAGCATAGCAAGCAAGCTCAGTGTACTCTCTGACCTGGATTTGAGAGCAAGGTCTTTGTACGCCTGTTCATCTCCTGCCATGAATAACCCCAATGATGTAGAGATAGGGCAAGTTAGAAGGCTCCTGAGACTCATTTCTTGAACTTGAAACCTGCAAAGGTTACCCTAGCACCTGAGTAGCCATTGGCCAGTGGCCTACTGTGACTGACACTGTGACAGCAGAGAACCATGGTAACAGAGCCTGAGAGAGACACCCTCACAGAATGCAAGGATATTTTTGAGGCTCTGAAGAAAAGTTGCACCAATATGCCTGCCTCCAATCACCCAACAGTGATAAGAATACAAGCGTGATAGCATCATACACAGAGCTTAGTTTGCATACTGTCTCATAAATGCTGGGAATCCTAAATGTTTATAGATGCCTTAAAGCAGGCGTCCTCAAACTATGGCCTGTGGGGCACATGTGGCCCACCGGGTGTTTTTGCCACCGCTGCTGTCCTGCTTAGCAGCTGATTTGTCCCAGGGCCCATAGTCCAGCCCTCCAACAGTCTGAGGGACAGTGAACTGGCCCCCTATTTAAAAAGTTTGAGGACCCCTGCCTCAAAGTATGAGGGACCAAGCCAAATCCTAGCAAGTGTAGGAGTTCCCCTAGAGTTCAGGAGCTCTAACTTCTTCCTCACCACAGCCCCTTGAGAGTAAAGACTGATGCTTGGCTGTAGGGCAGGCAAAATACAGATGATACTGAAGTCAAGCAACCCCAGATTCTTCTCCCAGTCCTGCTGAAGATCAGGAGATAAGAGGGCAAGAGTGGAAAGGAATAACAGAATTAACTCTGCCCAGGTCTAAAGGTAGGAAACTGGAAAAGAAAAAGGACCCTTCCTCCCAGAGAAAAATGAGTCCAGCCAGGGCCAGAGAAGAATTGAGTCTTCCTCTCTGAAATACAGGGTTTCCCAAAAGTCACCATACATAGGAGAAAATATGAAATTGTAGCTAAATCTACCTTTATTCACAAATACTCATCACAAAATTTTACAAAATATTCTCTATGTGTTGGCCACTTCTTCGTAAAATTACTGAGGAGCAAAAAAGGAAGACTAGGTTTCCAGATTTCATGTATAAGAATCCCACTCCTGGATGGGCAACGTGGACAAAGCAGGTATAAAAGGTACAGTTCCCACCCTGCTCCAGAACTCCAGAACTTCATAATTATTAGGAGTTATCAAAAAAAGAAAGAAATAGCCGACCGTTGTGGCAGGTGCCTGTAGTCCCAGCTACTCGGGAGGCTGAGGCAAGGGAATTGCCTAAGCCCATGAGTTGGAGGTTGCTATGAGCTGTGTGACGCTACGGTACTCTGCTGAGGGCAATAAAGTGAGACGCTCTACAAAAAAAAAAAAAAAAAGGAAAGAAGGAAGGAAATGTGCACTTATTGTTATCCCAGGGCTTCCCAGGTTTTACCAATTTGGGGTTCAAATACTGTTACACTAGCAGGTTATCCCAAATGCATGTAGTGCCACATCCCACCTGCATAATTGTTAGACTTCTGACCCCATGGGCACATTTCCCTCCTGATTATGATCCCTCTGGAACGCTCAGAAAGTCGTCCAGATGCTCCCCACCCACCCCCAGAGGGAGCCTGGCTCACTGCCTGAGCTTTGCTCCAGACTGTGACCTCAGCCTTCCCCAGGGCCAAGAGTTCTGGCGGGCTCCTTGGTGGGCCACCCACAAGCAAAACTGTTCTGGGACACTCTGTTACTCTACCAAGAGAAGCACATATCTCTTTGTGACTTGTTTGGTCTGGGGACAAAGAGAAATTAAGATATCCAGGCAAAAGAACATTCTAGAGTTCAGAGACCAGACAGGTAAGTAAGTACTGCATTTTCATGGACACAAATATGGACCATACCAACTGGCATTTCTAATAATCGCTTTTGATAAATAGTAGTATGCTACAGTGCTCTGTGGTTTCATTGTGGCTTTAAAATTAAGGCACAAAATATAGTTTACATCTGCAATTTTTCAATTTTTTCTTCCTTTAGCGCTAATCTTTGCAGATTGTCAGAGATGATAATGGTTATTGTTCACTGGGGTAGCCCTGGCCTGGCAGAAGACTGCAGAAGAAAATTGCCTATCAACAACATGACTCCTTTACACTGGGTTCAGCAAGTGCTCCCTGAGGTCAAGGCAGGATGGAGTGATGGAGGAAGGGGTATGGAGGGGAACAAGGTATGGAACCATTATGGAGGGGCATATTTTGAGGAACTTTTCCATATTCCTAGAAGGAGAATATTGATCATTTTCCATCATAGCATTGAAGAACTATTTTTAATATTAAACTTTTTTACTCTTTAAAACTTCATTAAAATTTTTTGCTAAAAAGGTAACAAATGGGCCTGGTACATTGGCTCATACCTGTAATCCTAGCACTTTGGGAGGCCAAGTTTGGGGAACTGCTTGAGGCCAAGGGTTCAAGACCCAATCTCTATAAAAAATAGAAAAATCAACTTGGCATAGTGGTGCATACCTGTAGTCTCAGCTACTCAGGAGGCTGAGGAAGGAGGATAATTTGAGCCCATGATTTTGAAGATTATGGGAATTGGCTCCGTAATTATGGAGGCTAGATGTCCCCAACATACTGTCTGCAAGTTGGAGAACCAAGAAAATTAATTTAGTCTGAGTACAAAGGCCTGAGAACCAATTCAGGGAGCCACTGGCACGAGTCCTAGAGTCTGAAGGCCAGAGGAGAACCGGGAGCTGCAAGATCTGAGAGTACAAGCAGATGGATGTCCCAGCTTAAGAAGAGAAAAAAATAATTCACCCTTCCTTTTCTTGTTCTCTCTAGGCCCTTAATAAATTAGATGATTCCCACTCACACTAAGATCTTCTTTCTACTGATTCAAATGCCAACATCTCACAAACAACCCAGGAAAAATCTGGGCATCCTCACCCCAGTCAAGTTGACATGTGAAATTAGCCATCACATTTTTCAATCCCATCATTTTGAGTTTGCCACTTTTTTCTCTGTTTTTTAAAAAATATCTAAACGTATTCACATCTAAAGGGTTTTATTTTCCATAAGGCAGTTCTAATCATTAATACTGATGTACATGCCTCTAGTACCAGGAAAAGAAACTCATACCAATGTTCAGAGCCATAATCAATAACCAAAAGTATCATGCCAGTATACGGTATCTACTGCATGACAGGTGCTCTTCCTTTTAGTCATCACCTTATTTTTTTCCTACAGCAAACTTATGAATAGTATTATCATTCCTATTTTATGGTTAAGAAGACTGAGGCTGAGAGCAGCTAAGCAGCTTGCCATGTGACCCTGAGATCTGTGAGCACAGAACCCCTGACTTTGTTCAACACAGTACCCATAGTACCCAACACAGTTCCTGAGAGGGTACAGAGCCTGTGAGAATCACAACGAGGCTTCCTCTGCCTTGCTAATTGAGGAAAAACAAATGAAAAAAATGGATAAACATGTTCTGAACATCCATGGACAGGCTATGTTCACCAGCACTATCTCAGCACACTCCCTAGATCAGGTGTCCTCAAACTACGGCCTGTGGACCACATGCCGCCTGCCGAGGACATTTATCTGGCCCACTCAGTGTTTTTGTTGTTGCTGCCTGTTCTGCTTAGCAGCTGACTGCTCCCGGGGCCCACAGTCTGGCCCTCCAGCGGTCTGAGGGACAGTGAACTGGCCCCCTGTTTAAAAAGTTTGAGGACCCCTGCAATGGTAGAGGGATTTTATAGATGAAGATACTGAAGCTAAGAGAGATGCAGTGATTGTCCCCGGCGCTAAGGGTAGAGGCCACATGGTTTGACCACCAGTCCAGAGCTTCTCCCACATTTAACACTCACGGTGTGTGAACTCACAGGGTCCATTTGCTCTGTTCTTAACTCCAGCCTCTGCCACCTCTTTACATCTCAACATCTAGAAACTAAGGCAGCCCAATACAAATAAAAAATGTGTGTACAAGTGGTTTTTCCACAATGATGTTGCAAAAAAAATGCCTTCCAGAAAATGCTTATATATTTATGTGTGTGTATACAGTAGAACCTCCATCGTTGCCTACCTCCCTACACTGACCACCTCCTTAATTGATGTAAGTTTGATAGACCAGACAAGTAACACATGTACATATTAGTACAGTAGGCCTAGTTCCTTATGTTGACTACCTCTGTATGTTGGCCAGTTTGTTACAGTCCTTGGGTGGTCAATTTATAGACATTATTTTATATATATATATATATAAACATATATATGATTCTCATATGTATATATATCTGTGTGTGTGTATATATATAAAATACATATATACACATGTACATACACATAATTTTTTTGTAGCACAAACTTTGGAGAAAAACAATGATTGAAGTCAGATTCACCAGCAGAACTACAAGGAGAAGGAAGAGACCATCTTCCCCATAGCCTCCTTTGCAGAAGCTCACCGACTCACTGCCCAGAATCTTCAGGAAATCTCCTGCCCAACCCCCAAATTCAGTTCTCTCCTCTTCTCCTTAAGTTCCTCAAAGCTCTTTTCCTTGCCTCCTGGCTTGGCGGGGTTCTGAGGGAGGATAGAGAAGCAGCATTCAAATGACCTCAGGTTGCATAAGAAGAGGGAATTTCTTGCAGGTGGAATTATAGACAAGCCCCAGAGGCTGCCTGACCCAGAGGCACTGTTGTGGGCCCAGCAGGGGCAGGATCACACACAGGCAAGGCCAGCAGCCTGGGGTGGGCCAAAAAAGCTTTCTAGCAAATGCAGGTGGTTCTCTCAGAATTAAAGTCCTGAATTTGGGGTTGTGCAGGAGATTTCCTGAAGATTCTGGGCAGTGCAATCAGTGAGCTTCTGCAAAGGAGGCTATGGGGAAGATGGTCTTTTCTGATACCACAGTTGTCCTCTTGTCACATCTACTTAGCTACATAGCCGCTGGCTGAAAAGGCTAAACAAGAGGACAAAGAATACTACTTATTATATATATTTTTTATTACATATACTGCTTCAAACTTACTCATTAAAAATGACCAACATCTTTTTTAAAAAATTTCAGAATGTTACAGAGGTACAAATATTTCAATTTCATGTGTAATCTTATACAGTTTGAGTCAAGGTTATAATTACGTCCATCCCCTAGATAGTGTGTATTGTGCCCATTAAGGGTGATTCACCTCCTCCCTCCCACCTGCTTGATTTTCAGTGAATTTTACTATCATAGGTTCACACGCGGGTTGATTGTTTAGTTCCAATTTAAAAGTGGGTACATGGTGTTTGTTTTTCCATTCCTATGATATTTCTCTTAGGAGAATGGTCCCCAGTTTCACTCAGATTATTACAAAAGATATTAGTTCACTGTTTCTTGTGGCTGAGTAGTACTCCGTGGTGTAGGTAAACCACACTTCCTTAATCCACACGTGTACTGATGGGCTCTGGGGTTGTTTCCACATCTTTGTGATTGTGCATTGCGCTGCTACAAACAGTCAGGTGCAAGTATGGCCAATATCTTAAAAGCTGGATTTGGGGCAGCGCCTATGGCTCAAAGGAGTAGGGCGCTGGCCCCATATGTCAGAGGTGGTGGGTTCAAACCCAGCCCCGGCCAAAAACTGCAAAAAAAAAGAAAAAAAGCTGGATTTGAACAGAGGGTCTGTTCTAGTTTCTGTAGTGAATTTTCTAAGTAAATTTTGAGGCTTGATAACACATTTTTGTAACCACTTCACAGCCTCCCTTCCTTTCTTTCCCCTACCCCTGCCTGCCCCTCCACAACACACACACCCCGTTGGCATTTCTGCCCCTCCAGTTTTCTCATCTCACTTCAATCTTCAATCCTCCTTGTCCACATTAAGGGAAACCAACCAGTCCTAAGGAGGTTCCTCTGCTGTTCCTCCACTCAGCAATTTGTTAATTCCCAAGGGGAAGACCGCATTGGAAAGCAGGCATTGCCTTTATCTTATTGTGATGCTGTTCTCTGATTCTCCTGCTGCTGCTTTGAATAATCAGTATTTAAAAAGAAAAGAAAAGAAAGAAATGGTTAACCTCTTCATTGGCCTTCAGCATGGTGGCTCCAGTGAGCTGGCTGGAATAGCAGCAGTCCATAACAAATAAGATTATACCTCTCTTCATTATCCATCCTTTTCATCCAAATACAGTAGCAGAACTGAGATTTTCAGGGATCCCATCAGCCAAATCTCGAGTTGGAGACGTTTAAATTCAAAAATTCCACACTCAGTTGAACCTGGTTTTCCTGGATACCATGGTGAATTTGGGGTTTGGCTATAACTCCTTGAAAGTTTATTTCGAAGTTTGTAGAAGCTTATTTTGAGATGAAAAAGTTCTTTCAACATGCATTCCAGATAGCATACCCACAAATGGAGTAAAAATGCAACAGGAGCCCAACTTGAGATTTTCATTTTAGCCCAGTGCATTCAAAGCAATAATCTACATTGTGCCACGCCAAGTGGTGAGCGACTATACTAGGAGGATTAAAGGATTATTTTTTTAATCCACTGGAACTTAAGCCATGGCCCCTCTATCAGAAACATTAATAACTGTAATGGACTGAATCCACATACCTTTTTTCTTTAAGATTCTCAAAATGTTTTTTGCTAAATGTAATTTACCAAATCTCAGATTAATTTTTAGAGCTGAGAAGAGCCTTAGAGATCAAAAGGACAAACTCCTTATTTAAAGATGAAATTTGAAGCCCAGGAAAATTCAGTGACTTAGTCCAGGTCTCATAGCTACTTGCTGGTAAATCAGAATTAGAACCCAGGACTCTAAATTTTTAGTCGGGAGTGTTTTCCCCACAACTCTGCTCTGTGGACTTGCATCCAGCCTTGGCATCACCCAGAGCTTGTTAGGAAAGCAAAATCTCTCAGCCCTACCCCTACATCTGCTGAATCAGCATCTGCATTGTAACGGATGTTGTTAAGCAGTGTTTGTGTGTGCATTAAAGAACGAGAAGCCAGCATCACATCCCCTACCATGGCCCCACAGCTCTATGACCTTTGCACTTGACATTTTCTAGACGTGCATGTGTCAAAGAGTCCAATATAATTATAACATTGCGAAGAACATTCTCTACCAAAAGAAAACTATCATATTACATCCAATCATAGCAATGGAAGGAAAAAAATCTGAAAAGGGTCCTACTACATATTCTCTGGAGCTTTTATAAAGAACTTCTGCTGGGCAGTGCCTGTGGCTCAGTGGATAGGGCTCCAGCCCCATATATTGAGGGTGGTGGGTTCAAACCCAGCCCCAGCCAAACTGCAACAACAACAACAAATTAGACAGGCGTTGTGGCCTGTGGTCCCAGCTACTTGGGAGGCTGAGGCAAGAGAATCGCCTAAACCCAGGAGTTGGAGATTGCTGTGAGCTGTGACACTATGGCACTCTACCAAGGGCAATAAAATGAGACTCTAAATCTACAAAAAAAAAAAAAGAAGAAGAACTTATGCCGTGCACTTGGAGAAACAGGGTTCCTGCCCTTAAATTTTGTTTTGTTTTGTTTTGTTTTTGTGTTTGTGTTGAAAGATAGATGTTAAGAATTGTGAAGAGGAGGAAAGGCATAAGTGTAAGCACAGAAAAAAAGTGATAATGGGTGCAGGAGTGAGTCCACAGACAGAACAAGAGAAGTGAGGAGAAAAGGGAGGAATTGTCTAAGACAGGGATGAGAGGAGATGGAATTTGCAATCAAGCAGAGCAGGTTGGTTTGTTATTGCTACAAATTTAAGGTACAACATACAGACAGTAAAGTACCTGGAGCTTAAGAGTAAGGCTTGATTGGCTTGGCGCCTGTAGTACAGTGGTTATGTCACCAGCCACATACAACAAGACTGGGGGGTTCGAACCCGGCTTGGGCCAGCTAACAACAACGACAACTGCAACAAAAAATAGCGAGATGTTGTGGCAGGAGCCCGTAGTCCCAGCTACTCGGGAAGTTGAGGCAAGAGATTCGCTTAAGCCAAGACTTTGAGGTTGCTGTGAGCTGTGACGCCACAGCACTCTACCGAGGGTGACCTAGTGAGACTGTCTCAAAAAAAAAAAAAAAAAAAGAACTACAGCTTGATGAATTTTTCCATGCCTATACTTTGTTACAGGCTAAGTTGTCTCCCTCAAAATTTATGTTAATGTCCTAAGCCCCAGTATCTCCAAACATACCAGTAATTGTATTTGATGATAGAATTTTTTTTTTTTTTTTTTTTTTTTTTGGAGACAGTGTGGCATCACAGCTCACAGCAACCTCCAACTCCTGGGTTTATGCGATTCTCTTGCCTCAGCCTTTGGAGTAGCTGGGACTACAGGCGCCCGCCACAAAACCTGGCTATTTTTTGTTGCAGTTTGGTTGGGGCTGGGTTTGAACCTATCACACTGAGTATAGGGGGCTGGTGCCCTACTCACTGAGCCACAGGCACCACCCGATGATACAGTCTTTAAAGTGGTAATTAAGTAAAATGAGGTCATCAGGGTGGACTATAATCCAATCTGACTGATGTTCCTTATAAAAAGAGATTAGAAGCCTGAGCAAGAGTGAGACCCCACCTCTACAAAAAAATAGAAAAATTAGCCAGGTATGGTGGTATATTCCTTCAGTCCCAGCTGCTCAGGAGGCTGAAACAAGATTGCTTGAGCCCAAGACTGCAGTGAGCTACGATGATGTCATGACACTCCAGCCTGGGTGACACAATGAGACCCTGTCTCTCAAAGAAAAGAAAAAAAAGATTAGAACACAGATACACATAGAAGAAGACCATATAAAGAAATAGAGAATACAACCATTTACAAGGTAGGAGAGAGGCCTCAGAAGAAATCAACCTGGCTGACACCTTGATGTCCCATTTCCAGCCTCCAGAACTGTAAGAAAATAAACTTCTGTTGTTTAAGGCACCCAACCTATGGTATTTGTTACACAGCCCTAACATACTAATAGACATAATAACATAGAAATACCATCCAAACACAAAGCATTTAGGTTCAGCACCCCAGAACACGGTTTTAATTTGCACACAGTGACAGTTACAAGCCATTTTTGGTTCCTAAGCAGGAGACTCACCAAGGCAAATAGAACTTCAGGATGATCAGCCAGGTAATTGCACTGGATAGACTGAGATGAACTGGCAGTGGGGGTGGTGGGAGTGAGTACAGGAGAAAAAAAAGATAGGGATGTGGTTCCGAATCTCTTGCTAAAATCAGGGAATCAGAGAGAGAAATAAAAGGGCATTTTAAAGGAATAGAAAAATAGCAAGGGGAAACAAGATGAAGGAATCAAAGAGGACCCCAAAATTTTTTTCTAGGGGACTAGACAGAAGTAAAGGAAAGCATAAGAAGCTGACATTTTTAATTAATTGGAACAACTACTAATGGATGTACGGTTTTCAGTATTGATGACAAATATTGGATATTTTGGCTCGAGAGTCATTTGCAGTGGGAAATGATGAGATTCACTGAATTTGAGTTTGGGACTCACTGAACTTGAGGTGATGGCAGTGTATTCAAGTGGATATGACATATCCAGGAGATGGAAATAGTATAAGATTGGAGTCTAAGGTGAGCAAAGATGGGACTGCATGTGTGACTGAGGTTAGAGAAGTGGACAGTGTATGGACAGGCAGGAAGAAAGCCCAGGATGAAGGACAACACACTAACCCAATAAAAATAGCTTCTAATATGTATTGACTGCTTACTGCTAAGTTTTTACATGGATTACCTCATTTAATCCTCACAGCCTTGGAGGATACAATCTGTGTTTATCATCCTTGTTTTACCAAGGAGGAAAACCTAGGTACAGAGAAATCAAGCAATTTGTCTAAGGTCACACAGCTAATAAGTGGTAGATCTGGTTACAAAGCAAGGCACACTGAAGCCAGATCATTTAACTTAATATGCTTAGGGGAAAGAGGAGTCAGCTGAAGAAGAGACTAGTTCAAATAAAGTAGCCTCGTGCTATTCTTTGCATTGTTTAAAATTCCTCCAGCTACCGTGGGGATGTTTTCAGAACTGAGTAAGCCTTTGACATCAGTGTGTTTCTCTGCTGCCTAACCTAGAGCACCCTGGTTGCATTTTAATGAAGGGTACTACCTGCCCTCTCTCTCTTGCTGCGTAGATAGCTTGGATCAGCTGCCTGTCTTTATTATTACTGCAGATCATCAAAAACAGTATATCCATTAGCAGTTGTTCCAATTACTTAAAAATACTTCTGATGCTCACATTTTTAAGTAATTGGAAATTCTGTCCTGTGAGTTCACGCTCCACCTCCACGGCCAGTTTTCTGTCTGACAGATCAGGTTTCTTATATCTCTCTGCCATGTGGAAATCCAGCACAGCTCATGGAGGCCTCTGGCACTCAAGGTCCCCACAGGTCTAGGGTAAGACAAGATTACATTTCCATGAATGTGCTTCTATGCATATTTTGCAATTTCAGAGTTGTCTAGATGCCTGGAGAAATATCTTATACTGAAGCAAATAAAAGACACTGACAGGTGCAAAACTCTGAACAACCAGAATTTTGCCAAGAGGCTTCTCTGGCCCTCTCTCTCCAAACGTGCTTCCTTTAAAGCCTTTTGTGCTCCAGATTCACTTTCCTGTTATTTTTTCCTGATAATTGTGCATCGATAAAATAGCTCCTCCTGTATACCCAGTAAATGTGCAAACTATTTTATAATTAAATTGATTTCTAGTCCCTAAAACCTGACAGGTGTCATTAAAACATATGATTTGTTCAATGTTTTAATGGACTGTGTAGCTGAAGGGTCAGAGCATCCAGCCATTACACACGAAGGCCCATATTACCATTAGAAAATTACTGTATTTTTTTTTTAACCAAGAAAGCCCATTCCAGGATTCTTCGGAAAGACAGAAAAGGGGTATTTGGAGAAGACAAAATGCTAAATCTAGAAAGATTCTGGATTCCTGATTGTTGTTGTTTCCCCCCCTCCCACAAGTCATCTAAAAGACATTTCTTGTTCCATAGCAGATGTCTGGCCATGAACATCATAACTAATTAATTGGTATGGCTATTTATAGGATGACTTGCATGTAGAACGTTAATAATCATAACAATTACTATTAATAAGAATGAATTGCCCATGTATTGAGCTTTATGATTCATAAAATAATTTCCCTTGTTTAATTTTTTTTTTCAGACACGGTCTTGCTCTGTTGCCCAGGCTAGAGTACAGTGGCATCATCATAGTTACTGCAGTCTTTAGCTCCTAGGCTCAAGCAATCTTCTTGCCAGTTTCCCAAGTAACTGGGATTACGGATGTGTGCCACCATGCTTAGCTAATTTTTCTATTTTTTGAAGAGATGGGGTCCAGCTGTACTCTTAAGGCTGGTCCCAAACTCCTAGTCTCAGGTGATCCTCCAACCTAGGCCTCCAGAAATGCTAGGATTAGAGGCAGGAGCCTCTGCACCTGGTCTTATTTTATTTTATTTTAGATTCTTCCAACTACCCTATGAGGTAGACAAGGTGGGTTTTAGTTTTCTCGTTTTTTAAGGAAACTAAAGCATAGAGAAGTGAAGTGAGTTTCTAACAATACGTATTTGAAAGGAGAAAGCCTTACAGCCCACATGCGCTTGCAGATTGGCAGGAGAATGAATATAATCTCAAGAGTCATGATTTATCTCCAGATATCCACAGAGTTTAGGTACCTAAACTATCTCTATGTGAGTATTTAAGCAGTCAAGTGAACTATCTCAAGGCTCAGCTGTTTCCTGTCTTGTAGATGAAATCAGCTGAGGAACTGTCCATCATGTATGCTACCTGGAGAGCACAAATTGAGTCATCACCAATTTGATCCAAGAAGTTGTCTGATAAGATTCAGTTTTTAGGATAAAACTCGTCTGACTTTTAGAACATGATATCAACCCATTTTTGCCTCATTTAGGTAATAAGATAAAACGGTCTTAGTATATTCCTTCCATGATAAACGTGAGTGAACCATTTCCTTCATTAGTGTCAATAATACACATTAACATTTGGATAGCACCTTAGTTTGTCAAAGCATATTCACTTATAATATCTATCTATTTATTTTTGAGACTAACTCTCTCTCTGTTGCCCCAGTTAAGAGTGCCATAGTGCCAGCCTAGCTCATAGCAACCTCAAACTCCTGGGCTCAAGTAATGCTCCTAACTCGGCCTCCCCAGTAGCTAGAACTACAGGTGCCACTACCACGTCCAGCTAATTTTTGTAATTTTAGTAGAGACAGGGTCTCACTCTTGCTCAGGCTGGTCTCTAACTCCTAAACTCAAGGGATCCTCCTGCCTCAGCCTCCCAGAGCGCTAGGATTACAGGCATGAGCCACTGCATCTGGACAACTTATAATATTTAATTCTGTGATAGGTCTTGTTTGCCAGACTTTATTCATATTAATACTATATTCCCATTATTCAGACAAGGAAACTCAGGCCAGGTAAGAAGGAGGTATTCAAGTACTTATGGCATGCCTACCATGTGGCAGTACTAAGGTGCAATGGTAAGAAAAAGGAGATATAATTCTTCCTCTCACTTCTTACAGTTTGGAGTAGGGAATAGACAATAATTGTGCCAATAAATCTTAAATTTAACTGAATGTGGAATTGCTTTCATCCACATACTCCATCAAAACATTGTCCAAGTCTGGCCAGGCACAGTGGCTTATACCTGTGATCCTAGTGCTTTGGGCAGCAGAGGCTAGAGGAATACTTGAGGTTAGGAGTTCTAGACCAGCCTGGGCTACATAGTGCAACCCTGTCTCTATGAAAAATTAAAAAATGCTAGCTGGGCATTGTGGCACATGCCTGTTGTCCCTGCTGAGGCAGGATGACTGCTTGAACCTAAGAACTGGAGATTGCAGTGAGCTATGATTACATCACTGCACTCTAGCCTGGATGACAGAGCAAGACCCTGTCTCAAAAAAAGAAAAAAAGATACAAAAAAATTGTACAAGTCATGCATTTTAAAGCACATATGCCAGGTTTTCTATGAAAAGGAGAAGTATAAATTACTCTGGAAACCGAGGATACGGGGATTTGGTCTTGTCAAGCAGACCCAGCACAGCTTTCCCAGGGAAGTAAAATGATCTGAGGAGACAGGAATTAAGTAAATGGAAAGAGAAGGGATCAGTATTCCCGACAGAGGGAAGAGCATGTGAAAAGGAAAGAGCTCAGCATGATGAAGGTCAATAAGATTGGATGGCAGAGCCTAGAAGAAAGCAGCTCATTGTGAAGCTGGAAAAGCCACTTTGACTTGAAAGGTTTGAACTTTTACTCTAATAGAAACGAGAAGCCATAAAAGGCAGGTGAGCAAGGAGAAAGGTAGGGTGAAAAATGAAATGAAAGATTATCCCAACATTCCAGTTCACACATGGTGGTGCTAAGAGGAACAAATTGACAGGATGGGTTTAGTTTGGGACATGCTGCATCTGAGATCCTTAAAACATCCAACGGGAGAGTCAAGGAGAGTTGATTATGGAGGTGGAACATAGATGTGTGGGCTGGATATACATATTTGTGAATCATGCTCTCACAGGTGATCACTGGAGCCACAGATGTGGATGAGACAAGATTGCCCAGAGGGAGATTATAAAATGAAAAGAAAAGGGGATCCAGGAAAGAGGCTTGGGACACTCAACATTTAATGGCTGGGTGGAGAAAGATGAATCTATGAATGAGAGAAAGAAAGAGTGCCCAGAAGACTAGGAAGAAAACAGAAGAATGTGGTTTAATGGAAGATAAAGGAAGATAAAGGAAGAATGAGTCAAATGCTGCTGAGAACTTAAGTAATACAAGAATTGAAAATATAGCCAATGAATTTAGTGACATGGAAGCCACTGGTGACCTTAAGAGTGGAAGCCAGAAGATTACAATGGGGTAAAGCGTAGGAGATAAGGATTATGCAGACCATGAAATAGTAATTTCTGTGTTTGGTTTTGCAGCCCATTTAGATTCTAATGCACATGTCACCAAAGAATAGAGTGTAAAAGGTAAGGAATAATGAAAACTAGTTTTTAGTTTGAGTGGGAAAAAATACATTAATAAGTAAAATCTATGTTACTTTGCATGGCATCTCACCTTACTCTTTCGCCACCCTCTCCCCTGGCTCTCAAGCTGCTCTTAAGCTCAACTTCCCAGGGTGACCCTTATTCTCCCCACCTTGTTCTCCACCTGCTGGCTCTCTGCCTCCACTATGAGAGCTATCATACTGGGAAGGACATGGTGGACTAATTCTCACTATGTTGAAAGTAAATGATAGCTGCAGTGTACAGTGAGGGCTATTCTTTAGCACGTGTGAGTCATTGTGCTGTTTGGAAAGGGCAGGTGTGAAGTAGGGGACTATAGTAAGGAGCTAATGTTGTGGGATATTTCCTTCACTAACTTGCGGGGTGAAATGCACAGAAGTCATTTCATCTCTCTGGGACTCTTCTTTTTCATTTGACACAGGGTCAGCCCTTCCAGGCCTGTGGGTCTCTGCAGCAAACCTGGACCCAGTGATGGCATGCTCCTTGGGAAGGGGAGGAAAGGAAAGAATGGATGGAGGGAGAGTAGGTGGAGGATGAGACAGAGAGAGAAAAACAGGCATTTCTGTTGCCTCTAGGAAGATAGTTTAAAGTTAGGCTGAACTAGAATAGAATCAATTGAGGTGTGTAAATCAGATCCACATTTTAAGTGCTCAGAGAAACTGCTATTTTTTAAAAAAAGAACTCCTGAAGGCAATCTTCAGTAAAGTGAGGAGTCCTTTTGTAAAAGGCATAAATGCCCCTGGATTTATCCTCTTTTAATCGCATAAATGTTTGTCTATCAGGTTTCCATAAGGCACTAGGTACATTTGTGCCTAATAACAATGCATAGTAAAGAAATGGTCGAGATGCTGTGATAAAGATTAATGCTTGACTTCCTCTTTCAATTCTTTCTTACACTGCATTCAGCTTTGAAAAGGCTTTGAAAAGTACTTTTTCCTTTGTACTCCAGCCTCTGAGATCATCCTTACAAAGTCACTTCTTGCAACAGACAGGGAAGATGTGCTGTTGCCAGGAGTGAGTGAAGATAGGCATCCAAAATACCTCCTCTAATTAAGAGCCATCATCTGGGAACCAATGGATGATGTGTAACAGGTGAACAGTGTTGTGTCTGAGCTGTAGTTTGGGGCAAAGCATCCTAGTACACAAAGTGCAATCTCAGCGTTTCTGTTCTTGTTGGCTTCCCCTCCCAAAGCAGGGTAGCACTCTGGTCTCCATTTACAGCCACGACTTGTTCATTCTGAGTAAGACAAGCTGTCCAAGTTAATCTGTTAGTTAGCTTTCTGCATTTGCACAAAGCACATGGTGCTCCATGCTTCATTAGTACGGACAAGGTATTCCAGTTACTGTGTCCCTGCATAGAGCATACTACAGTAGCTGGCCCCAAGCAAATACCTTCATGTTCTGCACCTTCCCAGCCTCCATCCACAGCTTCTTTCCTCACTCAACAAACCTGGACAATGCCTTCTGATCTCCTGCCAGCAGCCACTTCTGTCTTGATTAATACTTCCGTCTCACTCTGTGCTATGCCAAACCGAGCTGGCCTAGCCTCCTCCAGTGTTTGCTGCTGCACATGCAGAAGAACTTTTGCTGTGCAGCTGGAAAGATCTGTTGGCCCAGAGATGATTAAGAAAGATAATGATGAATGAAGGACTCACAGATGAAAAATGACCTCTTTGGAATTCTTATTGATCTGCCGGCTGAGGTCTTTTTTATGTGGAACCTAAATTTGACATTTCAAATTGAATCTGACTCTTGGATAGTTCATGCAATTTTATACCTGACTGAGAGTTTAGATGGACTCTAGGGCATGGACTAGATGGGGAAACTGAGGCTCGAAGCATGGAAATGACTTTCTCAAAGTGACAAAGTGTCAATGGCAAAGCCGGGACTAGGACACAGATCTGATTCTCATTTCACTATCCTAGGCTATAGCACTGTTTCCTTCTATAGGACCTCGATTGTGTCAATAAGCTAATGTTTTACCCCTGCCAATATAAAGGATAGGCCAGGCTGGGGATGGTGGCCCACATCTGAAATCCCAGTACTTTGAGAGGACAAGGCAGGAGGATCAGCTAAGGCAGGAAGTGGGAGGCCAGCCTGGACAACATAGTGAAGACTTTGTCTCTACAAAACAACTTTTTTTTTTTTTGAGATAAGAGTCTCACTTTGTCACCCTGGGTAGAGTGCTGTAGTGTCACAGCTCACAGCAACCTCAAACTAGTGGGCTTAAGTGATTTTCTTGCCTCAGCTTCCCAAGTAGCTGGGACTACAGCACCCACCACAATGCCCGGCAAGATCTCACTCTTGCTCAGGCTAGTCTCAAACTCCTGAGCTCAGGTGATTCACCTGCCTCGGCCTTCCGGAATAGTGGGATTACAGGTGTAAGCTACTGCACCTGGCCCTACAAAACAATGTTTTAAAAGTTACCTTGGCATGGCAGCATGTACCTGTAGTGGTTAGCCAAGAGAATCACCTGACCCTGGAAGTTTGAGGTTGCCGTAATCTATGATTATGACACAGCCCTCTAACTTGGGCAACAGAACAAGATCCTCTCTTATTAAAAAAAAAAAAAAAAAGTCAGACCACACTGGTCTAATCTGGACCTTGGCTTCAAAAGGGTAAGAAAAGGATGGGCAGGAGGAGACATGGCACTGGGGGATAGGGGAACCAGTTTCTTATAGGAAACTGGTAGCCAAGGAACTGCTATTCTTATTCTTATATTCATGGCCAGGGATGGGGGACCCCCAAGATAGTGCCTCAAACAGATAGTCTCTTTTTGAAAGACTTAATGTTTCTAAGAAGCATTTCAAGGATCAGGTGATTCTCCTGCCTTTGCCTCCAGAGTAGCTGGGAGATTAGATGCTCACCTCTATACCTCACTTTTTTTTTTTTTAATTTTTTTATAGAGACAGAGTCTCACTATGTTGCTCAGGCTGTGATACCCTCTCTTACTGAGCAATCAGGGAAAAGACCTGAATTTGGGAGAAAAGCAAACTGCTTAAAAGCCAAGCAGGGCAGTGCTCCTTAAGAGTAGGAGAGGTCCAGATTCCCCAATTAAAACGCAAACCACCCCAGGAGCCCGTAACAGTCCCATCTCAGTGATTAGCTAACACCTGGGCATGCTTTATCACCCAAAGATTCCTTGCCTGAAAGTATATGAATGAAGGATGAGGGCTTGATGGTCACGAGATCAAGGTCTAGGCAAAGACACATACTGCCTGCATCACTCAGCTTTACAGAAGTCACAGATTGCTAAGCCACGGTCCCCAGGAATCAAAGCATCACCTCCTCTTCCTATCACAACAAAGACTCCTGGATCCCCTTGTTAAAAAAGGGAAAGAACCCACTAAGGAGAATGAACAGGTGCCCAGCCACACAATGGCCATCACTCGTATTTATATTTATTTTTTATTTTTGATGATTTTAATCTTTTTTCTTCTTTTTTAAAATTTCAGATTAATGTGAGGATACAATTAGGTTACAGTTGTTTGCCTTTGTTAGGTAGAGTCCCTATTGTAGTTGTGTGTTGCACCCAAGAGGTGTGCTATATACCCTTGAATTGTGCCCATTAAGTGGGAGCACACCAATCCCCTCCCTCCTCTCCTTTCTCCCTCCCTCATTTTTCCTCCCCCAACTTGAATTGAATTGAGTTTTTCTCTTATGTGGGTGTGTATTAGTTTCCCTACCGAACTCATACTTACCTTAAAAACAGCTTTAAACTAATTGACACCTCCAGGGTGCCAAATACTGTGGTAAGCACCAGTTATAACGAAGACTAAAGTACAGCACAGCCACTGAGGAGGGCATACTCTAGCAAGGAAGACAGATGCCCACAAAGCGGGCTCTAACGAAATGGGGTTAGAGCTGCACAAAAGGAAGGAAAATGGACTAAAATGTGACATCAACCTACTACGATCCAGCAACTTTATGCCTTCATTAGCTTGTTCAACAGACATTTATTAACTGTCTGCAGGAGCTATGCTAAGAATAGACAGATGAATAGAAAAAATGTCTGCCCTAGAATGAATCACACACTACAAGGGAAAGATAAATGGATAAACAATAAGAAAAAGAAGTTACATTCGCTATTTCAGAAACGTCTGCCTGGTGGCACAAAAGCTATTCAAAGTAGCCAATTCTTAAAAGCACTTTGAAGTGTCTACAGTTTTACACAAAAGAGTACATACTGTATTAGTCCATTTATATGAAGTTCTAGAACAATCAGAACTAATCTACTATGAAAAAATTCAGAGTAGTTGTTGCTTCTAGGAGGTGGCAGCAGGTCCTCTGACTGAGAAGGGACATGAAGGAACTTCCTGGGGTGATGGTAATACTCTGTTTTATTCTATTTTACTTTATTCTAAAGATATTCTATAGCTTTATTCAATTTCTTTTTATTTTTTAGAGACAAGCTTTCACTATATTGCCCAGGATGTGAACTCTTTTTTTTTTTTTTTTTTTGAGACGGAGCCTCAAACTATGCCCCTGGGTAGAGTGCCATGGCATCACAGCTCATAGCAACCTCCAACTCCTGGGCTCAAGTGAGTCTCCTGTCTCCGCCTCCCAAGTAGCTGGGACCACAGGCGCCCGCCACAATGCCCGGCCATTTTTTGGTTGCAGCCATCATTGTTGTTTGGCAGGCCAGGCTGGGGATTCGAACTGGCCACCTTAGGTGTATGTGGCTGGCACCTTAGCCGATTGAGCCACAGGCGCCGAGCCAGGATGTGAACTCTTAAGCTCAAGCAATCCTCCCAACTCAGTCTCCCAAGGAGCTGGAACTACGGGTGCACTGCACCTGGCTCTGTATCTCGATACTTGTTTGGTCATACAAGTACATACATTTATTTATTTATTTATTTATTTTGAGACGAGATCTTGCTTTGTTGCCTGAGCTAGAGTACAATGGTATCATAGCTCACTACAACCTCAAACTCCTGGGCCCTAGCAATCTTCTCACCTCAGCCTCCCAAGTGGCTGGAAATACAGGTGCATGCCATCATACCTGGCTAATTTTCCTAATTTTTGTAGAGACACAGTCTCACTATGTTGCATAGGCTGATGTTGAACTCCTGGCCTCAAATGATCCTCCTGCCTACACCTCCCAAAGTCCTAGGATTTATAAGCATGAGCCACTGCACTCAGCCTGCATTTTTCAAAACTAATCAGATGATACCCTAAGATCTATACATTTCATTGCTTGTCTGTTTTAC
The DNA here is from genome assembly GCA_963574575.1 of Galagoides demidoff. Classification (NCBI taxonomy): domain Eukaryota; kingdom Metazoa; phylum Chordata; class Mammalia; order Primates; family Galagidae; genus Galagoides; species Galagoides demidoff. The sequence goes on along the minus strand of CAUYQV010162943.1, from coordinate 8,171 downwards.
CAAAACAACAAAAAAGAGCTCTAGACAAATATTAGCTCCAATGAGATACATGATAAAGCATTTTAAGTGTTTGGAAGTAGGTATACTGATATCTGCAGCTTACTTTGAATTGCCTCAAGAACTAGGAGAGACAGATGGAGGAATGCATAAATAGAGATGTGTTAAATATAGTAAAATGTCAATTGTAGAATGTAGGTAGTGGATATGCAGGTGTACACCGTGAGACTTTCAATTTATCTGAAAGTTTGAGAATTTTCAAAATAATACATTAGGGAAAACAAGTCTGCAAAATTAAATAGGTATTCCCTAGGATGAGAAACATCTAACAGAATACTACTTCCAACTTCCCAACCCTCATCTGCTTTTCTCGCTTCCTCTATGAAACCTGGCAACTAAATATTTACTTGCTTCCTTTGCTGCTAAAGTTAGTCACATGGCACAGTTCTGACCAAAGAGGCATGAAAGGAACTCTGCTGGTTCTTCTGGGAAAGCTTTTGCATAGCTGGTGTGGCCCCTTCATGACTCGAATACAGACATGATTATCTGAAGCTACAACAGCCCTTGCCATCCTAAAAGAGCAGACTGTCAGGCTCAGCACCCATAGCACAGTGGTTACAGCATGAGTTACATACACCCATGCTGGTAGGTTCGAGCCTGGACCAGGCCAGCTAAACAACAATGGCAACTGCAACAAAAAAATAGCTGGGCATTGTGGTGGGTGTCTGTAGTCCCAGCTACTTGGGAGGCTGAGGCAAGAGAATCGCTTAAACCCAAGAGTATGAGGTTCCTGTGAGCTGTGATGCTATAGGACTCTACAGAGGGCGGCATAATGAGACTCTGTCTCAAAAGAAAAAAGAAAAGAAAAAAACAGAGTCCCACCCTGACATTATCGAACCACAGAACCAATGTCAGCAGCTGCCCATCTCCAGACTTTTTGCTGTGTTAGAAAAATAAATCCTTATTGGTTTTAGCCACTGTCAGCCAAGTTTTCTGTTTCTTACAGCTGAAACATTCTGAGCACGAGGCAGAAGTATGAAACTGCTTGGTTTTCAGGTAATTGCAAACAGTGTGATGGCTGGAATGAGAGTTTGGAGAGGAAAACACAGAGCAAGAGCTATAGCCACAGAGGCAGGAGGAGGCCAGACCCTGCAGGGGTAGGATTCTCTGAAGGTAGTACAGCCCAGGGAAACCTAGTCAGACTTCCTTTAGAGAAGTGATTTTCAAGTTTTTATGAAGATAAGAATTATCTGGGGGTGAAAATATGAACTCCCGAACCCCACCTCCAGAGATTCTGATGGTAGATGTCAGAATCGCACCCACACCCTCTCCTTTATCAGCAGCTCCCAGGAGCAGTCCTGGCACGCAGACAGCTTCCTATCTCAGGATCTGTGTCTTTCTGCCCAAGAGCTTTCTCTGGTCATAGAAGCATGCTGTGTGCGCACATAAGGCAGGCCAGAAATGTCAGGCAAGTCAATGAATCAAGAGCAACCTTCAAGAGATGAGGAGCAAAAGCTTCCGCTTCTTTGCTCATTGGTGAGACACTTGTGAGGTGCCTTGAAGTCTCGCAGAAAGTCCTTGTGGAGTTGAGTCCAACTGGCCATGGTGATAACCTTTTATTAACGCCTTCTTCACTGGATCTCCTTCCTTCCCTTTCTCCCTTCCCCAGACTCCTTTCAACAAGCTACCTGGGTCACCTCTCTACTAAACTCCTGGCACCCAAATCCTTGTCTAGGCTCTGCTGAAACACTGATCTGGAATGCCCAGAATGGGGCTCAGGAATCTACATGTTAACCATCACTGCTATCTAAGTACTCAGATAGGTGGGCTCAATCTCAGTCCCTCTGCCACAAGTAACTTTCCCTGTTGACACTGCCAGACAAATTTGTAGATTAGAATGAAATTCCTCAGTGGCAAGCAGATTTTTCAGTTGAGTTGAGACCAAGAGATTTAGCAAATTTCTCTAGCTAATTCAGTTAATCTATGGAAAAGTTTCCAAACATAAGCATTTTCAAACATAAGAGCTAACTACAAATCAGCTTATGACATTGAAAGTAATAATCAGGGGATTGTCAAAACCCAGCTACATACATAATGATAAATAATCCTAACTGTTCCTTATCTCTTAACACCCAAGTAACATTGTCTAAAGTAATTAATATTTAGTGTGTATTCTTTTAGTTGGTTCCAAATGAGGAATGTATGAAAGGAAAATTAGATACGAAGCTATGATTTTAATTGTGTTTAGGGAGTCAGGTAAAAAATGTTCTCTGTTGCTTTGACATTTCTTTACGGGAAATGAGATTGGCGAAATATTTTCATACCATTATTTGCTCTCAAATTAGGATCCTGAGAAAAGGATCTGGTGAGGAAGAAGAAGACAGAGAGGGGCTAGAGTGGAAAAGGTTACTGGGTTCCTCTAAGGAGACCATCTCAAGGGCCCACCTCTTAAAACCCAGGTAAGTTGATGAACGCAAGAAATATATTGTCCCATTATTGCAAGCTATGGCTTATGAATTTTTTAAAAGCACCATTTGAAGTTTCCAGCTGCAGTTCCAGGGGGTAAATGATTCCTAACATGGAAGGCTTTTAGACTTGCACTGAAATATTAGCACCTCCCTAGTGATGGTGAGCAGCAAATGCATCCCCTTCCTGTACCTCCAGGCTGCCCCAGCATTGTGCTGTGCAGTGCAGCCCTACCACTGTGCTTTGTCAGGAGGAATCACATGCATTACCCTGTTCTCTTATAAGATGCTACACCTGGCATGGTGGCTCATGCCTGTAATCCTAGCCCTCTGGGAGGCCAAGATGAGTGGATTGCCTGAGCTCAGGAGTTTAAGACCTGAGCAAATCAAGACCCTGTCTCTAGTAAAAATAGAAAAACTAGCCAGACATTGTGGCAGGTGCCTATAGTGCCAGGTACTTGGGAGGCTGAGGCAGGAGGATTGCTTGAACCCAGAAGTTTGATGTTGCTGTGAGCTATGATGCCATACCACTCTACCCAAGGGCGACTGAATAAGACTGTCTCAATAACAACAACAACAAAAAGATTTTTTTGGGAGGGGGGCAGGGCTGGGTTTGAACCCACCACCTCCAGCATATGGGGCCAGGACCCTACTCCGTTGAGCCACAGGTGCTGCCCACAAAAAGATGTTTTAATGTTATACCTGATGGTACAAAAGACAGACTGAATGGTTCAGAAGCATCTCAAGAAAATCTTTAACAGTTAGTGAACTGTCTTCAACCCTTCCTGCAAATAGCATTTCACTTGCCATTCTGGGAAAATGAAGACACAAACTGTCAGAAAGTAAGTGTGGGCCATGGGCAAAGCTGACTGATAGAGGATAAGAGAAAATGCAAAGAAACTGCTGGATCAGATTTTCTTTAATCCTAACAGATGAGACACAAGGAAGGTCTATGTTTCTACCCTCTTGATTAGTGTTCAGGTGGTGTGTTTTTCTTTTTCCTTTTTTAAAAAAAAAATTTCAGATTATTATGAGGGTACAAACAATTAGGGTACATCTTTCGCATTAGGCAACATTTAAGTTGTAGTTGAGCCCTTCATCCAAGGGCTGTGCTGTATATCCTCACCCTGGCAGATAAGGTGAGAGCTTCCAATCCCTTTCCCTCCTCTGCCCTCCCTCTTTGAATTTAATTGTGTTTTTCTCTTGTTTTCCCTTGTTTTTAATTGTGTTTTCTCTTTTCTTTAGGGATATTGTTGTTTATCTATTCATTTCATATCAGTATTGCATACATTGGGTACTTTTTTCCCATTCTTCTGACACTTTACTAAGAAGGTTCTTCAGCTCCATTCAGAGTAATACAAAAGATGGAAAGTCTCCATCTTTTTATGGCTGAATAGTATTCCATGATATACATATACCACAGTTTGTTAATCCATTTGGTGTGTTTTTCTGTAGTAGCGAAGTGAGCATTTACTCCAAAGAAGCATGCAATGCCATCTCAAAGTCTCCCAGATTAGGAAAAGGATATTATGGCATAACAGGAAAATAAAGAACCATATACCCATACCTTTAGTTATAAGGGAAAAGGTTATTTATTCACCGAGTTACTTTTATTGCTCAATAACCACAGACATTTCTTGAGAACCTACTATGTGCCAGGTGCTTTTCTGGGTAATATAGAAATTCCTAGAGGTAAAAGGCACAAATCTCAGCCGTGGAGAAATTCACTGTGTAGTCAAAGATAAATGACAAGAATCTAAAAGACAAATGACAGTTTGAGTGTGCATGTGTTATGACAACAATATGAATCAGTAATACTATTACAAGGGTTTACAGAGAAATCTAGCCCCTTTCCTTAGGATATTTTCTTTTTAGGGGTATACAGGGAAGGTAGGAACTTAATTGCTTAGAATAATTTTGATGTTTGCACATAAATGCGTAATGATATTATTGATCCTGGATGCAAACTGCCAGCAGAAACAGTTGTGAAATCCCCTGGGAGTTTGCACCTGGCAGCCTGGTTTCCCTATTCATCAAGGACCCAGGGAAAGAACCCAAAAAGTGCCTACTGCTCCCAGGATGTGGCAGCAACCTAAGGTGCTTACAGAATAGAATTAACGGTTCTAAAAAATCAAGAAAGTTTAAGTGACAGCAGGTAGCAGCATTAAATGGGAAAGCGGTTGTTACTCTTATCTTCAGCCATCAAAGCGTTTCAAAAATCAATATTAGAAGCTTCATTTTATGAATTACACCATCATGGGAGATTATCTGTGAATTAGCATGAAGAAAAAAAAGAAAAGTTTATTTCTTTTTCCTCTAACAATTGTGAAATTCAGGAGCTATTATTTGGCCCTCCAAATAATTACCTATATTAAAGCAATGAATACTCTTGTACTTACCACTCTTAGATTTTTTAAAAATTTTATTGAAGTCTTTTTTAAAGTTTTGATTAAAGTGTTATTAAAACATTGAAAATAACAACAATGTCTTTCAAAAAATAATGAGTTTCTTTCTGTTAGCTATCGAATTGTTCACTCCTATAATTGAATAATAACAACACATCAAAGCTAGCAATGGTAATTAAATGATTTGTGAACATAGGTTAACAAATTAGTGCATCATGATGTGTAATTGTCTAATTAGGATAAAAATGCTAGTCCTACCTAAAAGACTGACATGATAACAAAATAAGAAGGAATAGATGAAAACATCATGTAAAACATTAGAAAGTATATAATAATATCATTTTTTCTGCTTATAACTTGGGAGGGGCTACGATCACCTTCCACATCTTACATATCTAAGTTACACAAACTAGTTCAACTACACTCAGCCAAGGGAAGAACAAACCATCAAGTAAGTGTGGACTTGTTACATTTTCAGGGTGAATTGGTCACTGTCTAAATGACCTCAAATAACTAAATTGTTTCTAGTTTTCATATGACAACTAGCAGCATCCCAGTCCTATGGAAGCCCCCAAGAGAAAGTTCCTTTGAATTCTTTAGCCCACATAGGAACTAGTTTAGAAAAGAAACTCAGAAGAAATGAGGAATATCCATCCCACACTCTTATTATTAAGCATTTGCTATTTTGTTTCCATTTATTCAAAACATATTTACTAGGTACTAACTATGAATATATGCCAAAGGATTAGGCTTTTCTAGATTTTCTCTTAAAGAGTTTGTATTTAATCAGAGAAATAAGGTATACAAATAGCTATCAAGTGTTAGGAGGTAGAGACAATGTGCTATAGGGTTTCAAGAAAGGGACAGATAACACCTACTTAGAAAAATTAAGCTTGGTCCTTTTTTTTTTTTTTTTTGAGATAGAGTCCCGCTCTGTTCCCTTGGTAGAGTGCCATGGCATCATAGCTCACAGCAACCTCAAACTCTGGCTCAATCAATCCTCTTCCTTCAGATTCCCAAGTAGCTAAGACTATAGTGCCCACCACCTATAGCCAACTTTTTCTATTTTCAGTAGAGACGAGGTCCCACTCTTGCTCAGCCTGGTCTCAAATTTCTGAGCTCAAGCAATCCACCTGCCTTGGCCTACCAGAGTGCTGGGATTACAGGCATGAGCCACTACACCTGGCTAAAGAGCTTGGTCTTGAACAGCGGCAAGTAGTCAAAGACTTTGCAGGCAGAGGAAATGGCAGGCACAAAGGCAAATGTAGTTTTCCATTTCTTCTGCCACCAATTGGGAAATTTAATACTAATTAAACACCAGAAAAGAAGCCAATTCTCCTAATTTCCACTAGCAGCGGAAGCATTGGGCATTTGAAAAAATTGCTATCAGAACACCCAGTAAGTGAGAGACACAGCAAGAGGTTTGGGGACTCCACAATTCTTTGAATCTTTAGTGATCATATAAACAACTAAACCCTCTAAATATAGTCAAATCTTGTATTTGACTGGATTTGACAAAATAAAGAGGCCTGTGAAACGCATACAACACTCTTGCCTTTCAATCTCTCGGCAAGCTTGTGACATTGTAAGGCACTTTCAATCCTAGTTAACGTCAGGAATAGGAACAGCACTCCCTCACTTCGTGGTGGGTTAACACTCCACTACCACATCCTCCCTGCAGCCTTGAGAAGCAGCCTCAAATTGCTAGCTAAATACAAGGTAAAGATGTGTTGAAGGAAGTTTCCTGCTTTTCCTATTAGTTGCAAGAATTGCCAACAGTTGTTGTATGTGTATATATGTGTGAGTAGCAAAGACCAAACTCTGCTTATTAATCCAAGTCAGGGAAAGGAGGAAGAAACTATCAGCAAAAAGAAGTGATTTATATTCAGGCTTTCTCTCTGAAGACAAAAACTGCTGAATGAAATGAGACCTTCTGCCCTACCACTGACAACAGGACGTTTTCACTTTACACCAAGGACCTCCTGCCACGAGCCCTTAACATTCAGTCTCAAAGCCCAGGCTCCCTAACTTAAGTTACCGTTGTTTAGTCATTCATATCTTGTATTCTGGCCACTACAGTTCATCTCTTCAGTCTACTAACATTAGCCAGTTTTCTTTTTAACTTTTACACAAGAAAATATTTGGGCACATCTTTAGAAGAAGGTATATTCCTATGTAAGTTATGTAAGTAAAGTGGAACTTGGAAGTGATTCAGATGGGGGTCACCAGTACTTAGAAGCTTGTACAATAAAGTCTCTTTCATGAAACTGACTTAGGAAGAACAGAGAACAAGGGCGTGACTTAACATTGTTCTTTGTTCTTTGAGGGGTAAAGATCAACCAGTGCCCAGGCCACAGTTAGTTTACCTCTCCTAATCTCAGATAGCACTGGTTTGTTGTTTTTTTTCTTTGAGACAGAGTCTCTGTCACACTGGGTGGAGTGCCATGGTCTATTCATAGCTCACAGCAACCCCAGTCTCTTGAACTCAATCAATCCTCTTGCCTCAGTCTCCCAAGTAGCTGAGACTACAGGCACCAGCCACCACACTTGGCTAGTTTTTCAGTTTTTAGTAGAGACGATCTCACACTTGCTCAGACTGGTCTTGAACTCCAGAGCTCAAGTGACCCACCCACCTCAGCCTCCCAATGCTAGGATTATAGGTATGCCCAGCTACCAGCTAGTACTGATTTTAAAACTTGCTCATGGATTCTGACTTGTAGGGACTCACAAGCTGTTCTCTAGAAATCAAATGCTCATTGAGAAGGCAGGTAAACAACTTCCATTATTACAGGCAGGAGTCATAGATTCCAGGCCCTGGGCAGTTACCAACTTGCTGTGGGGGAGCTTGTGAAAAGTCATTCAATTTTCCTAATCCTCAGTTCTTGCCTCACTAAAATGAGAATGTTAGACTAAATGAATTTTCAGAAGGGAGACTATTAATTTACCATAGAAACTGAGAAAATCTGAGACATTTTTGCTAAGACACTGGACGGGATGTCTGCACAGTAAACCAGGATGCACACTTTCTCAAAAATGTGCAGTGTACAAGGCTCTTCTCCCAAGAGTGGCCCCCAAACTTTCAATGACACAATTGAATTTAAAGGGAAAACAAGGCTCGGCGCCTGTGGCTCAATCGGCTAAGGCGCCAGCCATGTACACCTAAGGTGGCGGGTTCGTATCCCCAGCCCGGGCCCACCAAACAACAATGATGGCTGCAACCAAAAAATGGCCGGGCGTTGTGGCGGGCGCCTGTGGTCCCAGCTACTTGGGAGGCAGAGGCAGGAGACTCGCTTGAGCCCAGGAG
>CAUYQV010162938.1:0-11525 GCA_963574575.1 Galagoides demidoff | reverse complement strand
GTGAATCTTTCTAAGAGTAGAATATAAACGTCTTAACACAATAACTAAGAAAATGACATAAAGGCTATGTTAACCAGTTTGATGAAAATATTTCAAATTGTATATGAAAACACCACACTGTACCCCATGATTGCATTAATGCACACAGCTGTCATTTAATAAAAAAAAGAAATGTTGAGCAATAATAATAAAAATAATACCAAAAAAGTGACATTCACATTGTCAAATAAGAGTATGACTATTATAGAATGCTTTGACACTGAGGTTCATTATGTAGTCATCAGTTAACTTCTTATTATTTTGTTGTTGTTGTTGTTCTAGAATTTGATTGCAAAAGCCTTTGGTACCAATTTTTTGAGTTTTTTAACTTAATTTGTTTTGTGTTGCTATAATAGAATATCTGCAACTGGGTAATTTATTAAAAAACAAAGATGTGTGTCTTACCGTTCTGGAGGCCAGGAATTTCAAGAATAAGGCCCTGCATCTTGAAAGCCTTCTTGCTGTGTTACCCATGACAGAGGCAAGAGAGCACTCATAAGAAAGAAAGAAAGGGGAAGGGTGTCCACCTCATCCTTTTATCAGGAAGCCACTTCCTCAGTGATGAACCCACGGCCATGGTCCATTCATTCATTGGTCTGTTCATGAAGTCACAGCCCTCCTTCCTTAATCACTTCTTAATAGACTCCACCTCTCAACACTTTTCACTGATGATTAGGTTTCCAACACATAGCCTTTGGAGGACACATTCAAAGTATATCACAAGGGGTAGAGTAATGAGAGATGATGTTGCTAAAACAGCAGGGCCCTATGTCTGATAGGACCTGGGGTGGGATTTTATGTCACATGATAGGGGTGCTTTTGTAGAATGCTGATCAGAGGAGTAGTTAGATCTGATTGACTCTGAAGGAACAAGGTAGAAAAGGAGAGACTAAGTTGGAGCCTATTATATTATTTCAGGTGATAACTAATGCTTATCTGTGTTAGAGAGAAAAAAATAAGATTTGAGAAATAGTAGAATCAACATATATTCTGAAAGTAGAGTAAAAGTGATTTCTCAATATGATGCTATATGTGGGATGTAAGGGCAAGAGAAAAAGCTTTCTATGTACCTTGGAGAAGCACACAGTGGGAATTTACTGGCTAGATTAATATAACCCAGGAGAAGGCCAGGCTCCAAGTGTTGTTTGATTAGTTTTCTGGCTCTAATTTTTGTGATCCTCTTGGTGCTATTGTCCTCTGCTGGTGGGCCTTATTCTTCATGGTAGTGAAATGACTGCAGAATTTCCAATTGTCCCATCTGTACATCATACTATTCAAAAGAGAGAACTTTTCTTCCAACTGCCATCCAATTAAAATCATAAATTTCCCTCTGTTAGATTATATGTCTACATCTGACCCAATCACAAGGGACAGGGAAATGCCATATGCTGAGAGGATTTTAGTGTGGCCCAACCATGTCATTAGCAGTTGTGTCAGAGCTTTAAATTTGTCTTAATTTTTTTTCATATCAACTGTCTTTTCAAAAACTTACATCCCCCAAATAATCATATGGGATCTCTTAATCTACTTGATTTTAAAACCAGTCAAGAGATCTGAAACTGTTGCACCCATTCCTTTCCAATTATTTCCTGTCGTTTGGTTAATTAGAATTATGTTATCACTGCACAATGAATCTGGCATCTTCATCTCAACATGAATGCCTTTGTTCATGTTTTCCTTTCCCTTAGAGCATCCCTTCTTCTTTAACTTGGACTGCCTATAATACAATCATCATTACGGCAAACTTGAACCCTGCCTCATTCATAAAATCTTCCTTAAATACTTCAGCATTTATTGCTGTCTACATTCTTCAACCATTACACTGGGTACGGCATCTGCATGGTGCTCTCATACTTTATTATACTCGACACAATATAATTCTTTTAATTTACTAATTGCACTGTATGTCTTCAATTAAATTTTGAGAGCCAAAACTGAAAGAAAGAACCATGGCAATACTTCTTTTGTATTCAGACAAAATGAACTCTTTCTGAGAACACACTTGTCTTTGAAAAAGTTTGTATTAATTGATAGAGTAATAACATGCATTTATTTCATTAACAACTAATTTATAGTATTTGATAAATATTGGTTTTAATGGACTGACAAGCTGCTAGAATATTCCACTGTTTACCTCCAAAGACCTTTTGCTACTAATGAGATAGAATGGGCATATAGATGATCGCCAGATCACAAAAGAATATTTCTAAGTAAACATTTAGGTATAAATGTACATAGAACAAAATGGTTAAATTAAAGCCATTATTTGCTTACTAGCTAATTTAATTATTGCCAGAAGGAGAAAAACCAAAGAAGAAGTAAGCAAAACAGAGTGAGGAAAACAAGATGAGAGCGTAGAAAGAGGGAAGAGAAAGAGTGTTAAAAGTCAATATTTCAAAATAACTGGTATTCAAAAATATTTACAAAATCATTAAAAATTGGTGATGAGTTTTAAATAAAAGACCAACAGCAAGATCAGCAAAAAAGAAGATAGGTTGGACTTTATTAAAATTAAAATTATTTGCTTTGCAGAAGACACTGTTAAAAGAATAAAAAATGAGCCACAGATGGGGGAAAATAATAGCAAAACACAACATCTGTTACAGGACTTTTATCCAAACATACAAAGAATCCTTAGACTTCAACAATAAGAAAACAGCCATTTTACAATGGGCAAAAGAACTGACTAGACATGTCACCAAAGAAATGGTTTTTTGGCAAATAACTATATTTAAATATACTCAACAGTATTTGTCACTGGGGAATTGCCAGTAGAAAGTAACCACGAGATATCACTGCACATGGAGTAGAATGGCTAACGTCTAAAACACTGACAGTATCAGTTGCTGGCAAGGAGACAGAACAACAAAACTCTGTTTATGAATGGTGGGAATGCAACATGATCCAATCACTCTGGAAGGCAGTTTGGCAATTTTTTTTTTTGAGACAGAGTTTCAAGCTGTGACCTTGGGCAGAGTGCTATGGCATCACAGCTCACAGCAACCTCAAACTCTTGGGCTTAAGCTGTTCTCTCGCCTCAGCCTCCCAAGTAGCTGGGACTATAGGGGCCTGCCACAATGCCCGGATATTTTCATTGTTGTTCTTATTACAGTTGTCATTGTTGTTTCTGCAGGCTTGGGCTGGGTTTGAACCTGCTGGCCTCAGTGTATGTGACCGGCGCCCTGCCCACTGAACATGGGCGTCATCTAAACAGAGTCTTATATATGATCCAGCTATCTGTACCTAGATATTTTCCCAAGTGATTTGAACATGTTTGTCCATAGAGAAACTTGTATCATTATTCGTAATTATTAAAAACTAAAAGCAACCAAGATGCCTTTCAAAAACAAGTGGCTAAATTACAGGAAATTTGTACAAAGGAATATTATTCAGAAATAAAAATAAATGAGTTGTCTAGTAACAAAAAAATCCATGAATTTTAAATGCATATCACAAGTGAAAGGAGTCAGTCTGAAAAGTGAAAAGGCTTCATAATGTTTGGTTCAATTATATGACATTTTGGGAAATTCTAATAATTATAAAAGAAAAAAATCAGTGGTTGCCAGAGATCTGGGGGGAGGCAGGGAGGGTTGAATAGGTAAACTGTTAGCAATTGCTACCAGTGAACGTATTCTATATAATATAGTCGTGGTAGATATATGAAACCTTGTTTTTGTCAAATAGAATTTTACAACACAAAAGAGTGAATATTAATATATAAAACTTCACCAAAAAAAAAAAACCCTTAGAATTTTGGGGATCCCAGGATAGGATACATAATATCATAAAAGAATTTCACTATATTACAGATATTTGAACTTCATGGAACTATATGGAACAACTTCAAAAATATTGTTGACTTAACTAAACTTTAAAAATGAGGGGAGTTTGAGGCGAGAGTAAAAAGGAACTCCATGTACTCATTGCCAGCCAGTTGATACACTTGTTTCCTATGGCGTGTGGGTTAAAAGTTCTGAAACCATTAGTGAGTTGTACTGAAATTAATTAATGAGGTAAATGAATGAAGATTGGTTGGACCCAAGTTTTTCTCTTTTGGAACAATAGTTTACAGGTGGTAGACAAGAGGAGGAAACTAGAATGATCCATTTGGTAATGAATTGAAGTCAGAGTCATCAGTATGAAATCAGGTTTAGTGTAACACAGACACAGAGGATTACACATAGCAGTATTTAGAGATACGTGTAGATACAGGGATTGGCACATACACATGCACACACACACACATTTCCTTGCTCTGTCACCTGAGATGACCTACAATCCATGACACACCAGTAGCAGTGAAGATACCCAGGACCCAATCTTGGTTTCTAATATTGTTCTTTAGTAAAGGGAACCAGATCTCCTTGGAGAAATAGCTGATTCTAGGATTGGGACAGGAAAAATACAAGAGAAGCCTAGAGTATGTTATAGTGCTGGAAGTTAAGAAATTAACATACTCATACACACGCACCCCAACACACAGCTGTCTCTGTCTTTCTCTCTCACTTTCTGTTTCCCTCTCTCACACTCCCCCCCACACACACAATATATAAAAACAATACAAGGACCAACTAGAGAATTCCCAAAGGCCAAAGATGGGACACTTCAAGATAAATAAAGTTGCATTCGATAATAACAGTGCATAAAATAAATGTTAATATCTCTGAATAATATGAATAAATGAATGAATGAATAAATGGGGAGAAGAGAGAAATCTTTTATACAGAAAAATTTCAGTGACATGTGTAAATATTCTGCCCTCAAGGAGGTAGGCAGCAGGGCTGAAATTTGGATTACACAGAGTAACATCATTTAAAACAGCACAGTATGAAGAGGGTAAAGTATATTTTCCATGGGGTAACCTGAAGAACACTAAGTAAAGGATCAAGGTCAACATCAGCAGTGATAAGTCACATCTATAATATAGAGCTTTGATGTAAAGGCATGAAAATGGCAATTCAGCACCTTGCTATTCCTCCCTAACATTCAAAATCCCAGTCTATTAAAAAAAAGAAAGAATCTGATTCATGAGAGTTCTTCAAAATATCTGACCAATATTCCTCAAAACTGTCAAGGTCATCATGAACAAGGAGAGGCTGAGCAACTGTCACAGGCTTGAGGATTCTACGCATACATAATGAATAGAGATACTGTGGTATGCTAGACAGGCTCTTTAAACCTAAAAAGGACACTGAGTGAATCCAAGGACATCTGAAGGAAGTGTGGAGTACAGTTAATAGTAGTGTATCAGAATTGTTTCATTGATGGTAGCAAACGTACCACCCTAATATAAGAAGTTAATAATAGGGGGAATTTTTCCAGGGTATGTGGTAATTCTCTGTACTACCTTCACACTTTTTTAATGTAAATTAAAAATGGCCCTAAATTTTACATAGATCTTCATTTATTTATTTAAAATGATATAAATTTCCATCCTTAAGTAAAACAAAACAGAACATTATTGCTTCTTAAAATGTGAATTAGGGACTTTAAGTCAATTCATTGTAATGACAGTATATTCAATGCATATAAATACTAAAAGAGAACATTTCACAAGCAATTTGTCCTTCTAACCCAAGCTACATTTTTAAGAATCCAGAACAAACTCTGGATGACAATACAGTGACAACTCTGGAATGCATAACCATCTGGATGGTCATTTTTTGTCTTTTTATATTCTGCCTCAAAAAATGCCTGACTTTGAAGATTTCAAGGTAAAATAGCATTAAGGTGTTTTATAGAAAAGCACATTCCTAATATTTTAAAAGAGAAAGCCGAGCATGCCAATGGGAAAAAAGCATTTGTCATCAACATAGCAATTATAATATTTGTCACTGAAATCTGATCTTAATGATAAAAGCATCATTACAAGTCAGAGCTGTAGATACGTCTTTCCTTAGTGAAAGCCTTTGAATGCCCTAAATAATCGAGTGTTCAGAAGCCAGGAACTCAAATTGAAGTTAGAAGTGTTGTTTGTACAGGTGGTTTGCCTACTGGGAGTCTAAATTCTTACTGCTGTTGTCCATATCAATTATTCTGAGACTTTGTCTGGTCAGTGTCTGCCAGTTTTTATTACAACACAAGGCTCTTTTTAAAAACTGCTGACAAAACATTTATCACATTATCCTAAGAGTGAATTCTATTTCAAAAATAAAACAATTCAGAAAAAATCAGAATTGAGAGTGAAAGAAAATGCTCAGATGATTAAATATTAACTTAGTTATATATAAATATTTCAGATTGAAACATTCAAAATGTGACACTAAAATTATTAGTAATTTGCTATTTACAAATGGTCCTTTCAGAAACAGTTTAGGTTTCTTTATAAGAAACAGTGTTGTAAAATACTCATTTTCAGATTTAGAATTTATTTTGTCTTTGATTTGGAGACATGTTAATGTTTTTGAATCCCAAATTCAAAGAGAAAAATTATTATTTTTGAAATCAATATTTATCACTTGATTTCTAAGTACTATTGGAAAATTAGATGACATACAGAGAAGAACATATGCAGTACTGATGATTATGGGAGAATTATTTAATATTTCTTAAGTGGAGATGCTTTGGCTTTAGTGATACAATTGATAAAAACAAACTGCAAGGAAATAGAAAGCCCGTCCTGTAACTGAGACGTTCGCACTGGCCCTTGGAGGGCTGAACAGCCTAGTGCCTACTTTAGTGCCAGTCCTGACATCTCCACACTTGTTCACAGTGATCATGAACTTCATCATCTCTGAGACTAGTATTTTATTGCTATCTGGATTCATTGTTAATAACTGATATGTATTTTCGTGGATTCCTCTTGGTGTAACAAATTGAAAATCTCATGCGTTTCATATGTTAGAATTCAATCCTTTTATATATAAATGCATTTTTTATAAAAGGAAAAAGATACTGTCATATTTGATGATGATCATGATACTGTGAACTTTGCTTAAAAATTTAAGACCTTAAAAATAGAGAATTTTAATAACTGATATAACTATTCATCACATATTAGCCAAAAAATTGGGGAGAATCTCTTTATCCTTTTAAGTCATTAAATGCTTGTTTTAATATAAGTCATACAGTGTAATAATACTGAATATATTTTGTCATAATTTCTACCTTTAAGAATAATTTGGTTTACTGACATTTTAGCTAACAAAAAAAAAATAACTTTAAAGTATGTTTTAAAATGTTATCACTTATACTTTTGGGCTTTGAGTCTTTTGAAACTATACGCGCCAGCCACAGTGCCCAGCTAATATTTCTATTTTTAATAGAGATGGGGTCTCGCTGAGCTCAAAGGATCCTCCCAGCTTGGCCTCCCAGAGTGCTAAGATTACAGATGTGAGCCACTGTGCCAGGCCCCAAAATCACAATTTTTATGCCTCAAAAATTCATAAAGATAAAAATCTATAATCAACAAATGCTGATTTTTTATATTAACCACTTTGAAATTCACCCCAAATTTGGATTCAGAACAGAAAGTTGGTTTCAGATTTAGATTTTTTTTGCCTTTGAGTTGAGAAATTTTATTTTCATATTTAGTGTCATATGCCAATCCAAGTGCTTTATTATTTCAATAAATCTTCAAACAACCCATTTCCCAAATTATCTAATGAAGGCTATAGGGAGTGTGAGGTCCACCCACAGTAGAGACATATCACCAGTTTTTATGATCATTTATCAATATAAACACCAGAACTTAGAATCAACTTCTGCTGAATTGATCCTAATATTTAAATATTATTGAAGTCATTTTAATGATGGGCAAGACAAATACACAAGAGTTTATTAATTGAAAATATTAACATTATTAAAGAAATGACTGTTCACTTGGTTGGGGATTGGGATGGTGAAGATTTCTAAACCAGATAGAGTAAAATGGGCAGAGGCAGAAGAAGATGGTGGCCATTTCCCCGCAGGGTGTGAGAAGTGCCCAAAGCATTCAGCTATGAAGTCTCAGAATCACATATCTAATTGTGGGCATGCTGGTCAACATGTGCTGTCAGGAGTACGCGCTTCCAGCTCAGGTGCTCACATAGCTCTGCCAAAGGAACCTGAAAGGGAAGGCAAAGAAAGGGGCCCCAGACAGCCATACCTTCTAAAGAGGACAGACAGGGCACCAAGTCAGAGGGTTTGGGACCTGAAATGCTGTTTACATCTTATTAACCTGGACATCTGGAACAATAATAATGTGTACATAGGATTTTCCTAGGGTGAAAAGGTTCATACACTTCAGTTCTTGGAAAGTAGAGGCTTCAGAATGCTTTCTTGTTAGACTGGCAACTGAGTTGGTCTGAAGAGAACAGGCAAGGTACAGGATTGCACTTGTATAAAAAGAAAATAGTGAACCAAGATCACACAGTATAGGAGGAGCTTCCCGACACCTAATTATTCTTATTCTGAACCCATCTCACCGAGCAAGCTAATGAGTGCAGTGTGGCTTCCCCGAAGGAGCATCAGCAGAGAGAAAATATTCTGCACAGTAGATTCAAGTGCCTGGTCCCCTCATTGTAAATTATTATATCAGCCCTTTGATTTTTAAAATCAGTCCCATGAGTTTATTTTATATCGCTAGGCCCCTTAGAAATAGACAACTAGTTTTCAGTGTCTGGGGCCGAAGGCCAGACTCAGAGCCAGGCAAATCTACCAAGGTAATGAGACTCTGAGAGGTCTCTTGGAAGGCAGCCTGCTGGCACTCCCCAGCAACACTCCCTCATCAGTTTGAGCCAAGCCTGATCATTTTTCCAAGGTGAACTCTGCAATGGGTACTTTTTAGTGACAGAAAATTAAAATAATATTGTTCATTTGTGCACCCTCTTATACTTAGTTTAAAGCATATTTTCATAGAGTTGTTCACATTTAGCAGAGTATGCTTACTGTTCCATTCATTTATGGATGAAGAAAAGAAGTCAGATGGTTATCATGTAACCCCACATTTTTCTTCACGTTTGTTTTCTTCCATCAAAAATACTGATCTCTGAAAGGAAGTCTGAGCAGGAAGTGGTCCCGATGCTGGCAATGTTCTATTTGTTGATAGATACTGGCTATGTAGGTGTTTCCAATTTCTGAAAATTCATCAAGCTATACACTAATGAAATGTATCTTTTTTTTTTTTTAATGTTGAGACAGATCTCTCTCTGTTGCCTGGGCTAGAGTGCAGTAACATTGTTATAGATCATTACAATGTTAAACTCCTGGGTTCAAGTGATCCTCCTGCCTTAGCCTCCAGAGTAGCTGGGACTATGGGTGCAGGTCACTATGGCTGGAAAATTTTTCTATTTTTTGTAAAGATGGGGTCTCACTCTTGCTCGGGCTGGTCTTGAACTCACGACCTCAATTAATCCTTCCACTTTAGCCTCCTGAGGTGCTAGGATTACAGGCTGAAATGCATGTTTTTATGTAGGTGTTATACTTCAAAAAATGTTAGTATTTAAAATAACCCCGGCTTTAAAATAAATAAAATAGTAATATTTTTGTGGTTGTTTAGCCATCTTTAAATGTATTTAAAAATCTTAGGCTTGATCTAGTTGATAAACTCTCCAGCATCTTTTCAGCTAAAACTGGATACAATTTGTATATTTCTTCCTTTTAAGTAAATTTTAAAACTAGCTATATAAAGATGTCACCAAATAACAGATTCCTGGCTACTTAATGGTTTATAATGAAGATTAGGAGAAACAAATGTGGTAATATACCTCAGGCAAAAAATTATATATATGTTTGAAGTATCCAATGAACCTTATGAATAAATAAAGGTCATAAATCAAGTTGAAATTCTTAGGATTCCACTAGACTAAACAAATTGTACCAAAAAGTGATAAATGAATTATTTATGGAAATATTTTTAAGAGTTAGATGACCTTGCAGATTAAAGCTTATGTGTTTGGATGGCCAGAGAGGTAGGGGGAGTGAACTTGAATTAATTGAATACATATGTGACTGAATTTGAGTAGAAGAGTAATAGGGGAATATTGGGAAGACCAACCCACACGCCCATTTTCCATGGTTGAGGTGTCTCATAAAAAAGAATGATAAGGTTTTCTTTTATTTTTTCATTTCATTTGCAAAGATTAGTCTGGAAACATGATATGTAGCGAGATGATTTGGCCTTATGTTTTAGAAACCATAAATGTCTCTTTGAAGTAACCAATGAATACCAGTTTGCGGATACAGGAGAAGCAGAGAAACTGTTGCACACAAACATAAACAGTCAGGGGAGATTGTAATGCATTTAGATATATGTTTAGAAATGGGTTTAAACTCTACTAACTTCAGAATTGCTTTATGTTGTCAATGCATATCTTTTTTCTTTTTATAACATTTCTGAAATTTAGACTAATCCTGCAATGATGTCTTCAGATGTTACAAAAGTACTCTATGAATAACTTCTTACAAAATTTATAATGTGCTACAGCTTTCTTTTAGAAGTGAAGTAATATGGTAATATTTGTCTCTGGGAAATATAAGTGGGATTCAATACCTGGCAATTGGTGGTATGGGAGGCAGAGACAGTGTACAAACTACAGGAAAGTCGTGAAGATAGGAGACTTCCTCTTAAACTGTCCTACTGAATTACCTCTCCAAGCCTTAGTCCAACCCAACTGAGATTAACTCCCCCCTCTATCTGCTATAAGGGACATTTGACAGTGTCTAGGAGATATTTTGGGTTGTTGCAATGCTATGGGACAAGGGTGACGGTTATTTAGTCACTAGAGGCCAGGGATGCTACCCAAACACTCACAGTGCACAGGACAACCAGTCTGTTCTGGACAATAGCAACAACAACAACAACAACAACAACAACAGATCTCTGGTCCCAAATGTCAATAGTACTGAGACTGAGATACCCAGGGGTAGCCTAAATACTTTAAATTCAGGCATATTTGTTATCAGGATTTTCCTTGCATGAGGAAGGGCCATTTATTTATTAGATTGGAGTTCTCAGCATTCTTATCAAATGCGCTAAGTAGAGTGATTATAGTGAGCAAAACAACCATTGGCCTTCCTTCCAATAGAACTTATAGTTCCATTAGAGGGCAGGCTAATAAATAAATAACATGAAGTCACACTCAAAATGTCACAAATGTACTTGCTAAGTATTAAGTTTGTCTGTGTGGTTCAGAACAAACCCAATAAAAAGGACTTAATAAAATGGACTTGTTTTTCTCATTTATGAGAACTCCAGATACAAATGGTTCCATTCCTCACATTGGTGAAGAGATTTAAGGTCCAAGATGTTATCTACTTGGCCTTTCACTCGTTGTTTCAAGATGCTGTTTCCATTCTTTTTTTTTTTTTTTTTTTTTTTTTTTTTAGACGGAGCCTCAAGCTATCCTCCTGGGTAGAGTGCCATGGTATGGCATCACAGCTCATAGCAACCTCCAACTCCTGGGCTCAAGCGAGTCTCCTGCCTCTGCCTCCCAAGTAGCTGGGACCACAGGCATCCGCCACAACACCCGGCCATTTTTTGGTTGCAGCCATCATTGTTGTTTGGC
>CAUYQV010162937.1:0-27707 GCA_963574575.1 Galagoides demidoff | reverse complement strand
CAGCTCATAGCAACCTCCAACTCCTGGGCTCAAGCGAGTCTCCTGCCTCCGCCTCCCAAGTAGCTGGGACCACAGGCGCCCACCACAATGCCTGGCCATTTTTTGGTTGCAGCCATCATTGTTGTTTGGTGGGCCTGGGCTAGGAATTCGAACCCGCCACCTTAGGTGTACGTGGCTGGCACCTTAGCCGATTGAGCCACAGGTGCCGAGCCACAAGATGCATTTCTTAAATAATGTCACTTGAAAGTTGAAATGACCCCTTGATCCTTGGGCTGCAGGATAGGTGTGTTTCAGCTGGCATGGAAACATTCATCTCCTTGCACCTCTCCATCACAGTTCTTAGGTGACTTACATATGTTGTCAATGAGGAAAAATATTTTAAAAGGAATTATTTTTTTCTAAGTAGAGCTCAACAGTGGGTTTAAAATATTTAATAACCAGGTTGTAACAGGTATGTCGAACCTTTAGCCCATGGACCACATGGAGATCATGTGAGGACTGTTTCGCTTATCAATGGTGGTGGATATCACGAAAATTATGCTCAAATTATTTTTTTGCTCATAAGTTTTTGCTACTGTGTGTGTATTTAATGTGTGACCCAAGACAACTCTTCTTCCAATGTTGCACAGAGAAGCCAATGGGTTGGCTATCCCTGTGTATAAACAGATACACTATAATCCAGATTTGGTTGCCTCATTTAAAGAGCATAGACAGAATAGATTTAATGTAATTCTTAAGGAACCCAGAATTTTTAGAATGGCAAATGACTATTGGAGTCAACTTAAGATCATCAGCTGCTTTCGCCTCTAACAAGAAAGTCTACTTGTCATTTGAAGATTTGAAGCCAGGCATTGACTTCCCTTCTCGATTGTGAAAGTCCTAGATGGTGTCTTCTTCCCGTAGAAGGCTATTTAATCTACATTGAAAATTTGTTTTTTTTTTAGTCCACCCACCTTCACTAATTCTCTTAGGCAGATTACTGGACCTTGTCCATCAACACTTGTTGCTTCACCATACACATTTAGGATATGGGTACAGCTTCTTTCCTTAAGCTTCATGAACTAACCTCAGCTAGCTTCTGCAACTTCCTGTCCTCTCTCACGCTTCACAGAATTACAGAGAGTTACAGCCTTATTTGAGATTAGGCTTTGGACTCGGAGAATGTTGCAGCTGGTTTGATCATCTAAGCAGACCACTCAAACGTTTCCCATATCAGCAGTATGGCTGGTTTGCTTTCTTATCATTCCTATGTTCACTGGAGTAACACCTTTAATTTCATTCAAGAACTTTTCCTTTGCATTCATAACTTGGCTAACTGGTTTAAGAATCTAGCTTATGGCCTTTTTGATTTTTCAATGTGCCTTTCTCACTAAGCTTAATCATTTCTAGCTTTTTATTTAAAGTGTGAGACCTAGGACTCTTCCTTCTAATTGAATGCTTAGAGGCTAATGCAAGGTGATTAATTGTCTGATTTCAACATTGTTGTGTCTCCAGAGATAGGAAAGTCCAGGGAGAAGAAGAGAGATGGAGGAATGGGCAGTCAGTGGAGCGCTCAGAAGACACACAACAATCATCTAATAACATTTGCTGTATTATGTGGATACGGTTTGTGGGACCTCAACACAACTATAATATCAAAGATCACTGACCACAGATCACCACAACAGATAAAATGATAATTAAATTGTTTAAAATATTATGAGAAATACCAAAATGTGACACAGAGATATGAAGTGAGCACAGGGTGCCCAAAGACCTGCTTCATCCAAGATTGTTGCAAACCTTCAATTTGTAAAAAAAAAAAAAGTCATCCCTACATGTACAATAAAATGAAGCACAATACAATTAGGTATACCTGTATTTGACTAGGAGGCAGCAGTGCATGTTCTATTTGCTTTCTTCTCATTGTTTTTACAGCCATGGGTCATATTTCAGAATTTTAGTAGAGATCTCTTGCCATTTTAGTGAGATGTGGAAGGAACTAGCATAGGGGACTTAAAAGGATTCTTAAAACCTAGGCTAATCCTAGCTCTGTTACTAACAAGGTCTGTGACCTAGGTCAAATCACTTTATCACACTGGATCTTAGTTTTTTAATCTGTAAAATCAGTGTCCTTTTCAACTCTCATTCTATAATGAAAGAAAAATATTGCACACATTTTTATGGAGTAAAAGCCATTAACAAGGTACATCAGATTATCCAGTTATGCAACATATTTCCAAAACTCACAGCTTATATAACTTTCAACTTTGAAATCAACTTTTGCTTAACTTGGTCAAGTTTCCCTGTGCTCAGAGGCTCCACATTAATTTAATGCCTCTTTCTTGTATGACTCCATAGTGAAATTCTGGTTATTAGATCCCTTTCTTGACTTTTTTGGAAAAAATCACACCTTGTCTTATTTTCCTGTCCTAACTTCATGAACGTGTGACCTATTTATTGCCTGGTGCCCCAAATTTGGTTTAATGCTCCACTCTTGATATCTTGAAATTCTTAACTGTTTTATCTTTGAACTTGTGTTTTGTAAGTGAAATCCATTGGGATAATAGAAAATCCATATTTTTTTTATAAATTTGAATTTCTATAACAAATTGCCATAGTCAAACTGGATTAACACAGAAATTTACTTTGTTCCAGAGTAAGAGTTGGAACAAAATTTTTGTTCCAGAAGTTGGAGATCCAAGATCAAGATTACAGCATGGTTGGGTTCTGGTAAAGGCCCTGTTACTGGTGATGGCCTTCTGGTGAAGGCCATGTTGTAGATGACCAGCTTTTCTTTGTATCCAGGCATGGCAGAAAGAGAGTAAACTAGCACTCTGGCCTCTTCTTATGAAAGCACTAATTCATGGAGGCATTATGCTCATGAGAGCTCCTCCTCCATGAGCTACCTCCAAATGTCCTACCTCCAAATATGAATATATCAGGATTAGGGCTTTATCAAAGAAAATTAGGGGTAACAAAAACATTCAGTCTATTGTACACATGAGTAGGAGAGCTATGTATGACATGAATGACCACCTTGCCTCCCTTTTCACCTATAGCATCTATGATGCCCCTCTGGCTCAGAGTTCTGGTGGACCCATGATGCAGGAGAGTTCAGTGAGACCCAGAGTAAATGTATTACATTTACAACCAAGTACAACAGAGTGGGGAGGCTGAAAGCACTGACTCCAAGAGATCTCACTTTCTGTTCCCACCAGAACTTATTTCCAGGGCAGAAAGAAGGTATTGGTATGTTAAGAAACACAAATGAATGAGGGACCCTATCATGTCCTTTCTTACATGTCACTTTGCTGTATTAAACAACCACTTAGGACAAAAACTATGAGGATTAGATGGAGCAGCTCACAGTTTCCTTCCTTCCTTCCCTCCTTCCTCTCTCTCTAACTACTTGGTTAAGATGTATCGATCCTACAAATTGTTGATCTCTTTCTTTCTATCATTACTTACTCATCAATAAATGAAAGGTAGAAAGTTTTGGCGCATATCAATAAGTTGAGAATAATTTGTTTTGCGTAGCATTTTCACTGTCCCGTAAGAATGAAATACTTATGCATCTATGGGCCTGCAGAATCCGAATCTGCATCTTAACAGGACTCCAGGGTGATTTGACAGGACTTACCATTTGACAAGCAACAGCCTCAATTTAAAATGCTTTTAAAATGGAGGGGCAGACAAAGAGAAAGTGAGCGCCAGGAAGAATGAGAGACAAGGGGAGGAAGAAGAAAGTGAATTTCTCATTCCTTCCATGTTTGGTCTGAAGTGGGGACTTTGTTCCATTGTTTCCTGTACTCACTTTTTTTCTTTTCCTTTTTTTTTTTTCAGGTCTTTTTGTTGCTGTTGTTGTTATTACACTGAAGAGCTACGTGAGACAGAAAGCTTGGCAGCCTTCCCACAATCCTCAGCATGTGGGAATAGCAAGTAATAAAGTGTTAGCCCCTGCCAACTGGTGGTTCCGTGTAAATGTCTCTGTTAACAACCAACACTGCTGCTAGCAGCCATCGGAGCAAAGCGGCAAATCTGTTCCTCTCTCCGGTGTGGAAAACACTAACGAAAAAGTCACCTAATTACTTGATTAAGACGTATCAATCCCAGAAATTGTTGATCTAGAACATTGAGTCTCTGACATTTAGTTCATTCTTGATTAAACAGAATGGTTTGGACCTGACTTGTGTTATCTGCAGTTACTCTTTGCCATGCAAAGAATTATAACAGAGGAACCTTTTATGGGGGCGAAAAAAGACAGTTTGGGGCCAAATCCTTTCAGCAGTTTCAATACAGCCCTTCAAATAAATCCCTGTGTTGATAATGGGAAAATATGGATGACCCTGGCATGATTAGGACTCTCTATGTGTCTCTGATAATAATTGAGACAATCATTGTTTGTTAAAAGGATTCTAGTGCTCTTAATTGGAAAAACACTTGAGAATGTTCTCTCATAACCAGAGAGCCACCAAAACCCCAGGCCACCCCCATTCTATTTAAATGCTTTGTTGAGGGTGATTTCTACCTCTACAGTCTCACACCCACATTCTGGTCCATTTCTCCTTCCTCCCAAGATGCGGTTTATCTGGCTCAGCCATTACACACCTGGCACCGTAGTGGATGCAATTTAGCAACAAGCTGCTTCCTTCTGTCAAAATGTCACATGATCCCTTTAAGAGCATCAGGTGGCCCACCTTCAGGGATCACCAGCACCAAGAATCGAACAATAATGGAAAGCTTCTTCCAAAAAATTGTAATTTCCTTGGAAGTGAAAGTAAGAGGAATGAAAACTGTGGTAACACCTCAAGTCATATTGTGTGCCAGTTATTTTAAAGAAGCCCTTCCTATTTTCAACTAAACTGGGTCCTGTTTTAATCCCAGAAATAATATTCTGTATATTAAAAAGAATAGAGATTTGCTCTTATTATCAATTTCCTGTTGACATTAAAGTAGGGTCATTACCATGATTCCCGAATTTCTTCTTCCTACGACCACCTGCCTATTGACACATACATCAGAACACAGAGAAGACTGTTTAGAATTATCCAACCTTCTTTCTGTGTCCCAGGCTTAATGAACCAGATAGGGAGAGACAATATCATCTGGGGCTGCATATAACATCCAAAAAAGTAACTTTGTTTGGCCCAGTGCCCAAGCACCACATCCAAACCATTCATGTGATCTCAGGCTATAAAGAAAAGTGAGTTTGCTTAGTTGGTGTTACCATAAAACTAGAATCCAATAGTGAAAGGGGGGCTTTGGTGGCTCACTTTTAGCACCGTAGCCATACAAATTTGTTTCAGCTGACACAAAGATGCTTAACAATCTAGAAGAACTCCAATTTTGCCAAAGGAATACATAGAACTTCCAGAGTCAGGGAGCTGCTCCCATGTCCCAGGTGGAAATGATATAACAGCAAGGCTTAAAATACTTTGACCATGATTCAGTCAAAGCCTTGACAGCCTCAGCTTTAAGTATTGTTTCCTATGACCACAGTTTGTGCTCTTCACTTACAATACCACATCTCTGTCTCTATAAAGCCTTGAAAATGTTCTGAGTATCTCAAGTACATCTTCTATATGCCTATCATAATAAAAATTACCCAAAGTCTTCTTTCAATGCATGTTCTCACTGTACATTTAGAAAAGTAGTCAGAGTATATAGCTTACTGGAAAAAGACTTCATTGTCTTTTGAAGCAGATCTACCATATTCTAAATAAAACCTAAGACATGTGCATAGCTTTCTTTTATCTTCTGGTTTGGGGGTTCTAAGACTTAAATAATGACACTTAAGGGTACCCATGACCATTCCAAAAGATAACAGCTGCTAACCACTACAGGAAACACACAGATTATTTAACATCCTATATTCATACTCATCTGAATATGCATTGGATGGGAAATAACTGAAAATTATAAGATAAGAGAAATTAGCTTCAAAATTTTCAAGAATATTCCAGACTATCCCTTCAGATCAAAATCTTTAGCTAATCCGGGTGTTTTCTCAAGTCTAAATCTGTGCCATTATACTTTACTGCTGTGTATAAGTAAGAATTAATCACCTCTACTGGGAAAATTTTCAGGAAAACTTGGAGACAGGTTTTCTTTTTCTCATTTTTTTATCTTTGTGTACTCCCCTCCTAGAAAGGATTACTTATAGTAAACAAAAAAGATGCATAAAATAGAACCCATCTGAATTCCTTAGGAGAGAAGAAACACGTCTGAGTGTTGGTGTAATTCATGGCCAGTGAAATCATTCTTACACAGAAGTGAGGTAAGGGAAGCTTTGGGTGAACCTGACACAGCCGGCTATGCACTGTTGCGTTTTTTTTTCCTTCTCTTTTCTGTGGCTGTTCTTGTAATTCTCTGACCGTGTTTTAAGTTCTATATGTCAGACCCCCTTCCTCTAACCAGATGTGATGTCACTCCCCAGGGTTCCATCTTCTACTCTCTTCTATTCACTCTCCTTAGATAATTTAGTTTACTCCCATGATTAATATCTAAATTCATGACCCCCAAATATACGGCATCAACAACACTTTTTCCCAGACCTGGCTTCCTATTCATCCCCGCCCTTATGGCCTTCAAATAGTTTATTCATTCCAGGTCTAAAATCAAATTCCAAATCACATTGTCCTTAAGCTGTTACCCATTCCTGTGTCTCCAAGTTCAATTAACAGTATCTACATCTAGTATAATCTAAACCAGTGGCACTCAACCTTCCTAATGCCGTGGCCCTTAAATACGGTTCCTGTGGGTCATGACCCACAGGCTGAGAACCGCTGATCCAAACTATAAACTTGAGATCATTCTATTTCTTCTGTTAGACTCTAAGCCACATGATTACACGAACTTTGTTCACTAAACCCTGTATATCTAATACCAAGCAAAGTACCAGTCATATTGCAAGTGCTTAATAAATGTGTAATTAATACATTAATAAGCCTTGACTCTTCCTTTCCTTTCCCTTGTCACCCATCTGATTACCAAATCTCATCCTTCTAGAAGCATTCCATGAACTCATCCTCAGTTCTCCTCTTCTGCTCTTCCAGCCATAGGTCTCTCCCTTCTCCGTCTCTTCTGTCTTCTCATGGCAGACCATCCTCCACACCGTCACAAGAGTTATCTTTCCAAAGCAAAAGCCCAATCAGGTTCCTCTTCCAAAGGGAAGTTTCTAATGGTCTTTGGTCAAAAGTTTAGGTTCTCAGCGTTTGCCATGTCTCTATTACAAACTTCATGCTCTGCCCAGCTGGACTTACTTCCACCTCAAACACAATGCTCATTCTCCCGTTCCCATCAGTTTGATCATGCTCTTCTTTTTGCTGGTGAAGCTGTTCCACTCTTGTCTTGTGGCAGGGCAAATCAATATCACCTCTTTCAAGGAACTTTTCTGTTCCTCACAGATTCTTCCTACCCTGTTCATTCATTGCTATTTGCTCAGCATTCTCGCAACAAATTTCCTATTATTTGTATTTCATGTCTATTTGCCTGCTCCTTTGTGAGTTCCTTAAAGGAAGAATCATGTTGAATTGGGTTTTACTGCCTCCACTGTCTAGCAAGAGTGTAGCCTATATTGGCCATTCAGTACATTTTATAGTAAGTCTGTGTCTGGAATATAGAGTAGAAACTCTATGTCTGAATTAACTATGAAGTGGAAGCATTTGCTTGCATTAAAATTCCAGAAGACTTTAATATATTATCATAAAAAATGAATAGTCAAGGAGGCATTATGACTTTTAAAGCTCAGGTCTCCAGTAGAGCAGGGGAAAAGGCTGAGGGAAGAGATAACACTTAGCAGTTTGTTTTTATGTTTATGAGAATTATATGGACAGTTTTTACTTTTCTGACCTTGCACCATAAGCTTCCCAGAAGTCCACCTACACATGGTTTCCTGGTGAGGTCAGCATGAGCCACACTCCAGTACTTGCTACAATTGTTTATCTAAGCAGGAGCAAGTAATAACTGGTACAGTTTCAACCTTAGAATTAAATGAAAAATGATTTGTTTTGGCACAGACTTCAAACCATGGTAACATAATCGAGCACTGAGGTGTGGGTGGGGGCAAACTTTATTCTACTTTTCCTTCTGGAAGTTATCTTTCTCTGTTTATAATACATCACAATCCCCTGAATAGATGTATGAGAGAATATATATAAAATGCTTCTGTATTTCTTTTTTTTTTTTTTTTTTTTTGGCCGGGGCCAGGTTTGAACCCACCACCTCCAGTATATGGGGCTGGCACCCTACTCCTTTGAGCCACAGGTGCCACCCCATGCTTCTGTATTTCATTTATTCCACCAGCAAAATAAAGATGATTAAATATGGTTCTATGTCTAGCAGAATTAATATTAATAATTTTCAAAAACCAAGAGGAATATCTTCAGCCTGAAATAATATTATGTTGTTTGACAATCTTTGAATTGAACCTACATGTACAGATAACAAAGGACCACAGTGGTATTTTTCAGTGTCATTTACCTGCACTACCGTCTGTGTTCAGTTCCTCATTCTATGTTGAACAGAAGCAAGTGCCTTGTATTCACATCCACATAAGCAGCTTGCATGCTTTTTAAAGTACCTAATAAGGATCTCTATTATTTGATTTGACATTTGCCTGAGAATAGAGCATTGCATTTAGTAGGTGTACAGTAAGCTTTTTCTATTTGAATGAATGATCCTTAACTGAGGACCTAAGGTCCCATACCTGTAGGAGCCTGTGGATAGTCTCCTGCTAGGTTGGGGTTGGGTGGGAGAGGGGTCTTATGCATCCCATCAGAGCTAAACTTCTCTGCATCCACAGATACAGATCTTGGCCAAAGGAGATAATCCCCATCTCCTTCTATTGGCTTGATGACATAAATCCTTCAAATTGAAACAAAAATTCTCCTCCCACAATTAGAGCAGGGTATAAAACTTCACTATGAAGAGAGCAACAATAACAACTTGGTTTAACCACATGATGAGTAGGAACTAGTAAACAGAATAAAAACTTTCCATAGTCTTTTTGTTCAATGTTTTTGATGAGTAGCATCACCAGGAAAAGAGTAAGAAATAAATCTAGAAAGAATGAGGAAAAGGGAATTTCCAACTTGGAGGAGGAAAGTACAAGGAAGGAAGACTTAAACTGAAGTCTGAAATTGAAGTCATTTGCTCACAACTGATCAAAAAGGATAAAACTAAGAATGATATTAATAATCATGTTATTATAGTGAAATAATAAGCCAACTTATTAAATCAGAGTTATCTGATTTAATCCTCTAAAAGAATCCTGGGAGGTAGGTGGTATTATACTCATTTCACAAATAAACAAAGGTTACAGATGTTAATTAACTAGTTCAAGGTCATATAGTTTAAACAGTGATGTAATTGGGATTCAGTCTTACTCAGGTCAGTCTGTCTCCAAATCCCATGCTCTTCAAAAACAACTTATATTTATATATTGCTTACTACACAAGCAGTTCTTATATGTGGCAATCTCCTATTTAATTTCCCCCTTTAAAGGAGAATAAAATTTAATGACAATTGTGACAAGATTGGGATCAAAAAAGAAACTGAGTTTAGTCTTAAAGATACCTAAGAAAGTAATACGTGCAAACCTGAATTTTGATACCTGAGAAGACTCTCCCAGATTGTGGTGATGATGGGCCATTTTTATTGAATGGGTGTGTCAAACTGGAAATTAGGTTTATAATCTGCTTCAACTTCCTTGACCAACTAACTTCAGTGCAGGAAATCAGTGTTTCTACCTGTGAATGTAATATGCCTTAGGATGGCTGGCCAAACATATTCCCTCAAGTAGAGTTACTTTGATTAGATTTTGCATTGAACATAATATTATGAGCCACATTAAATTGCC
Source organism: Galagoides demidoff (assembly GCA_963574575.1). Classification (NCBI taxonomy): domain Eukaryota; kingdom Metazoa; phylum Chordata; class Mammalia; order Primates; family Galagidae; genus Galagoides; species Galagoides demidoff. The sequence goes on along the minus strand of CAUYQV010162937.1, from coordinate 17,866 downwards.
ACTAGTGAAGACCAACTAAACATTTATAGTTATTATCAGCACACATTATTATTATCAATAAAGAGCAAGCTAGACCTTTATCCACTCAGGATACAGTTTCTGAGCCTCTGCGCTCAGCCAGGCACTATTGTAGGTGCTGGAGATGCCCCAGGAATCAGGACAAACAAGGTCATTGCTTTGGCAGAACTTTTGGTCCAAGAGAAAAGAGTGACTCATTACAAAGCAAGAAAACAACAGAGGAAATATGACAGAATTAAACTAGGGAGTATAGGATGTAAAGGAATGTGAGCTGGTGGCTATTTTGTATGGTCAAAGGCAGCCTTGCAATTAAATGGAAAGATTATCAAACATTCAAACACGATTTTTTTTTTAAAATCCCGAGTACATTCGTAAAGCTTATTAATAAGACAACTGATTATTCTGGGTAATAAATATTCAATCCAGTTTGTCAGTAATAAAGATATAACAGGTAGGCGGTTACTCCTTAAAATAGCCCATGGAATACAGCTGCCCATCAAAATGGTTTAGAAATTCTAAAGTTGTTCCTTTTATTCTCCCAAGATCATTGATTATTAATTGCACATTCATGAGTTTTAAAGAAAGAAACACTGTTAATTGGGCTTTGTGGGGGACCTTATAAAATTATGCAAGAGTCAGAGAGGCTGATGAAAGAAAAAGATTAACACCCATGTAGTGCCAGGAGGGTGACTAATGCGATTACGTCCTTATGAGGCTGTAGCTCTCAAACTGTTGATTCTGATTTTAACAAAACAAAGCAGATTTGAAACTCATGCACTGAATTTTGCCCAAGGATCTTTGAAAATTCTTTTTATTGGAATTAAAAACTTTATTCCAGAGGTGGGGAGAGTTTTTCTTATCCAGAATTAGATAATTATCATACTTATGAACAAATTGGCTTTAGCCACAGTGAATAACAACACATACAGGTGCAAGAGACGAAAATGATACTACACAGTACTTTTTATTTAGTATGAAAATGCTCATCAACCAGAAGGATAAAAACATAAAGTAGGTAATCTATTGCCATTTCTCTATGTAATATGGTTAAAAGACTTTTTTAAAATAATATTTCTTGTACTTCCTTAATTTGGACTCAGTATATTTGCATTGCTTTTATGTCCTTTCAGAACACGAGTACCTATCTACACCTATCTAATAATCGGACGGCATTCTCAGTGTGGCTCTCATGAGGTTTTCCATAAATAGAGTGAAATTACAACATCTCCACTCCACTAAAATGTTTAATTTTGAGTTAAAGATACAGACAAGCGTGTCTTTCTGCCTTCCTAAGAGAAGTCACCTGTCAACCTTCAGCAAGTCAGAAGGATTTCAGGAGCAAAACAGAGAAACCTGAAAGTAGAGTATCCCTTATAAAACAAAGAGAATAGATAGAAGACTCCTAAATGAATAAAATCAGCATTTTTTAGTTCCCTGTTATTTATAGTGTAAAAAACACCCTGAAACTTTATTATCATTTCTCCCATTTCTGTGGGTTGGCTGAGCATAGCTGAGTGGTTCTTCACTGGGGGTCCTTTGGGAAGCTGTAGTCCAGTTCAGCTGGGCTGGATGGGCAAAGTGGCTCACTCCCAAGGCTGACAGATGATGCTGGTGGTGGCTGGGAGCTTAGGTATCTTTTCCATGTGACGGGCTTTTCACATCATGGTAGCTGGGTTCCCAAAGCAAGTGTTCCAAGAGACCAAAACTAGAAGTTTACTATTACTGTGTAACAAATTACTGCAAACTTGGTGGCATAACACAATGCCCGTTTACTGTCTCACAGTTCCTGTAGGTCAGAAGTCTGGGCATTGCTCAGCTGGGTCTTGCACACAAGAGCCCAACTCAATTCAAGATGGGGGGAGAAGGGAGTAGAGACTGTGATCAAGGCATCAACCAGGGCTACAGTTTCATCTGAGGCTGGAAGTCCTTTCCCAGGCCCACTCAGGTTGTTGGCAGAAGTCATTTCCTGGCAACTTTTGAACTCATGGCAACCTTATTCTTTGAAAGCAACAGGAGAATGGGTCTGAAGACCTGGCATATTTTTTTCTTTTTACAAAAAAAGAAAGCTTTGTTGAGATATAATTCACATACCATACAGCTGACTCATTCAAGGTGTGCACTTCAGTGGTATTTAGGGTATTGACAGAGTCTGCAACTATCACTGCAATCTAATTCTAGAACATTTTTAGCATTCCAAAAAGAAATCTTGTGGATATTAATAGTGACCCTGAACTCCACCTTTGCCCATAGCTCTGGGCAACCGTCTATTTTTGTCTCTATAAATTTTTCCTGTTCTTTCCATATCATATTAATGGAATAAATCAATATATGTTTTTTTAGTACTTCATTCCTTTGTATGGCTGAATAATATTCATTTTTATGGCTATATCACATTTTATTCATTTGTTGATGGACAGTTTGTTTCAAGTTTGGTGTCATTGTGAAGTGTTGCTATGAAGACTCACATAGAAGTCTTCTTCTTTTATATGGGCAGATATTTGTACCTCATTTGGTTTATACCGAGGGATGAAATTGCTAATCACATAGTAACTCAATGTTGAACAGTTGGAGAAACTGATAAAATATTTCCCAAAGCAGTTACACCATTTTACATTCCCACCAGCAATGTTTGAAGATTCCTATTTCTCCTCATCTCTTTCAGCGCTTATGTCTGTCTTTTCATAAGACTGTCATTATTGTAACCACCCCAGTAGGTGTATGGTATCTCACTGTGCTTTTGATTTGTATTTCCCTAATGACTAATGATGTTAAGCACCTTTTCATTGCTTATTGGCAATGAAAAAGACAATTTCCTTTAGGAAAATGTCTATTCAAATCTTTTGTCCATTTTTAACTTGGATTATTTATATTTTCATAATTAAATTGTAATAATTCTTTCTTTGTTATGGATACAAGTCCCAAACTAGATATATGATTTGAAAATATTTTATCTGTTCTGTGAGTTGACTTTTCACTTTCTTGACTATGCCCTTAGAATCACAAAAGTTGATGAAGTATAATTTACCTATTTTGTTTTTGCCACTTTGTTGTTGATATTGCATCTGATAATTTTTTTTTTTTTTGAGACAGCGTCTCTGTCTGTTGCCAAGGTGTGAGGCCGGTGGTGTCATCATAGCTCAAGGAAGCTTCAAAATCCAAGGCTCAGATGATTCTCCTGCCTCAGCCTCCTGAATAACCAGGACTGTAGACATGCCTGGATAATTTTTCTGTTATTTCTAGATAAGGGGTCTTGCTATATTGCTCAGGCTGGTCTTGAACTCAGGACCTCAAGTGATCCTCTTTCTCCTCCCAAAGTGCTAGGATTACAGGTATGAGTCACTGTGCCTGACTGTATTTAAGAAATTATTTGCCTCAAGTTCATAAAGTTTTATCCTTATGTTTTTTAAGATTTTTATAGTTTTAACTCTTAAATTTAAAACCCATTTGGAGTTAATTTTGTCCCAGTACCATTTGTTGAAAGGACTTAAATCTCTTTTAAAAGGATCACCTGATTAGTTCTGGCCTAATCAGAATAATATCCCTTTCAAAGTAGGGATATTAGCTCAAAGTAACTTACTAGGGAGCTTAATTACATCTGCAAATGCATTCATCTTAGTCATATATGGTAACATAATCCTTGAAGTGACATCCATCATGGTCATAGGTCCCACCCAAGTTTAAGAGGAGGCTACAGAACAGAGCATGTGCTCTAAGGGGTAAGGATCTTGAGGACAGCTTGGAATACTGCCTGCCATGGATGGCTACCAGTGTCTTCAGGCCTAAAAACAGACAGAGCATAATTTCTACCATATTTTATTGGTTAAGCAGTCACAGAGCTAACTCAAATGCAAAGGAAGAATTAGACTCTATTTCTTTTTCTTAATTCATTCATTAATTTATTTTTTATTTCAGATTAATGTGAGGATACAAACAATTAGGTTACAATGTTTGCATTTGTTAGGTAGACAAATGTGTAATTGTGTTCCACACCCAGGAGGTGTGCCAAATACCCTTATCCTGTGTCTATTAAGTGAAGCACACCAATCCTCTCCCTCCACCCCTCTCCTCTGTCTCTACTCCCTCCTCCCCCCATCTTGAATTGAGCTGGGCTTTTCTTTTGTGTGGGCATGTATTAGATCATCTACTAGCTTCAAATTAGTATCAAGCACATTGGATACTTGCTATTCCATTCTTGTGATACTTTACTAAGAAGAATTTGTTTCAACTCCATCCAGGTACTTCTTAATGAAAAGCGTTTCTAAGAACTCATGCCTGTCTTTAATCTGCCACAACCTGCTATCACAAAAAGCAGCTTTATATAAAGATTTTTATTAAAATATTTTACTTCTAGTTTTTTTCTATTTTAATATTCTAAACAAGTCTGAGAATCAAAAAGATGTCTTCTTATAAAGAAAAATCTGAAAAGAGTCTCATAACAACCTGAGTTTATATACTGAGTAGGAATTAAAAATTCAATTCTGATGGGAATTGAAGCTGAACCTTTACAAGTTTGTGCTTAGTACATGCCCAGGTAAATCACCTTGGCTGTTCTGTACAGTACATTTTCTTCTTTTTGAACAACAGGTGACCTGTGACTGACCTTAGAAAGATGATTCAGCTCATATACAGAAGCAGTTTCTCAGAATGAAGAACTCCAAATGACTTAATTAAATCACATTTTGATTCTCGAGGAAACATTTATAAATTCACTTTTATTTCTGTGGCTTTAGCATCTAAGCTAGTGTTACCATCAACTCTACTCCTCATAACATTACATTTCACTCCCTCTTCCAGCTTGATTTTAACACTGTAGAATAAAAGCACCAAATGGCATGGAGTAACCCTTGCCAATTTTTGTTAAAGTATATAGGACAAAGAAAACCTATACCCATATGTGAATTTCACAAATATATATACCCCACAGCATTCAAGGCATTGCACAAGGCTTATCTTCACGCAAGAGGATGACCAGAGTTTTTATTTCAAATACCACCTTACTCCATTTCTCTAGTATATGATAGGTGTATCTTGGATATATATTATAATACACATACTCTGGATATATGAAAACCAACATGTGCATTCTCTCTCTCTCCCCTACTCTCCCCCAAAGAAAAACCAAAGTGGAAATCTGAAGGAGGTTAGCAGAATACTATATAAAGGCATAACCTTGTTATTTTAATAGATGTAGATTATATTTTCAGCAAATATATATGGTTACATCCATAGCCTAAGCTAGAATGACTATAAATGTCTTTTTCTACTGGTTAAAAGGCAAAAGAAATAAACCTAAAACTCAAAAAAGAAGACCTAGCTTGGTTCCAGAGCAACTTCTAAAATTTCTTTTAATTAGTAACCTGAAAAAGCCACTCCCCATTTCTGAGCCTGCATCCTCATTTTTTAAAAGGTAATAATCATACATATTTTACCTGTCTCACAGAGCCATAAGAATCCAGTAAAATACGCCTATATATTTTGTAGCATGCTTTGAGCTGCTTTAAGAAAATCAAACTTAAACTGGCTTAAACAGTCAGATAATTTCCTATCACATGACTTCCAGAGGCAAGTCTAACTTCAGAGTTGATGGCTTCAGTAATTCTGTGACACCACTAGGAACACATATTCTTTCCAACTCTCCTTTCTGTTGTCAAGAGATTTGGCTTAACCCAAGGACTCATTATAAAAATGGCTACAAGTAACAGTAGGGGCTCTCTGCCTCTTTGTTCAAACCCAGAGGGAAAACAGAAATCCCTCCAGACCTTATCCCCATTCCTAGACTGATAACATTGATCAGTGAACTGTGCTTTGATTGACTTACAGTTGGATTCCTGGAAAGATCTGGCTTTGATTCATTAGGCCCCATTCCCGGAGCTGGGGAAAAGAGTCTCTCATGAGTTGCCAGGGCTATGTGTGGGATGCAAAGGCCCCTGAACAAAATTGGAGTTCCATGAAGAGGAGATATGATAGAGGGCTGAGGAGGCAATCAACAGTGTCCAAAAACTCCAAGAAGTCATTTGGAAAGAATATATTTTTATAAATACACAATAAGATGTTATTTAACTACATTTCCTTCAAAGGCACCAGTTCATCCTCCCCTAGAACTATGTGGAATGTTCCTAAACACCTTGAAGGGTTTGTCTGGTGAGTAGAACTTAATTTAGTCTGTTTAAGGTCAAATTTGAAAGTGAGATTGTATGAATTATGACATTCAAAACTATTATACAAGTAAGAATGGCCCCCAGGCATGAGTATAAAACATGATGTGGAAAGAACTTTTAATAAGATAGTTTTTTAATGATGTTTTAAATGAAGAAAAGTAGAATTTAAAAAAGCATATGCAAAAGAACAGTTGGAGCCTTACCTCTTATACGACATACAAAAATTAACTCAAAAGTGAACAGAGACATAAATGTAAGAGCTAAAACTATATAACTCTTAGAAGAAGACAAAAGGGAATACTTCATGACATGGATTTGGCAATGATTCTTGGATATAACACTGAAATCATAGGCAAATAAAGAAAAAATGGACAAAATGGACTTCATTGAAATTAAAATTTTCTATTCATATAAGTGCATAATTGACAGGGTGAAAAGGTAACCTATGGAATTGAAGAAAATATTTGCAAATCAAGTATCTGATAAGGTTACAATGTACAGAAGCTATAAGGAGCTCTAACAGCCCAAAAACAAACAGACAATTTAAAAACGGACAAAGAACTTGAATAGACGTTTCTCCAACCAATATGTACAAATGGACAATAAGCATATAAAATTATGCTGAACATCATTAATAACTAGGGAAATGCAAACCAAAACTGCAATGAGATACCATCTCCCATAAAAGTGGCTACTGAAAACAGCAACGACACCACCAAGAAGACAGGAAATAACACATGTTGAGCAGAATTTGGAGAGAGTGGAAACTCTGGGAATATAAAGTGACATAGCTGCTATGAAAACAGAATGCCCAGGCCTCACAAAAATTAAAAATAAAATTACTATTCATACAACAATTTCACTTGAGCATACACCTAAAGGAGTTGAAAGTATGATCTCAAAGAGATAGTTTTACACTTATGTGCCTAGTGGCATGTGCACATAAATGAATAAACACGCAAATGAATGAATAAAAAAATGTGACATATCCATACATTGAAATATTATTCAGTCTTAAAAAGGAAAAAAATTCCAACACATGCTACAACTTAGATGAACCTCAACAATATTATGCTAAGAGAAATAAGACAATCACAAAAAGACAATTCCTGTATGACTTCACATATATAGGGTACCTAGAATAGTCAAATTTATAAAGACAAAGAGTAGAATGGTGGTTGCCAAGAGGAGTTACTGTTTGGTGTGTACAGAGCTTCAGTTTGGGAAGATGAGAAAGGTTTTGACAATGACTAGTGATGACAGATGCACAACAATGTCAATGTACTTAATACTACTGAACGGTATGCTTAAAAATGATTAAGATGATAAAATTTATGTTATATATATCTTACCACATTTAAAAACACACCAATGTGTATAGAAATGTTTATGATTTTGCTATTTTACTCCTAAATTTTCTAAAATGTATTACACATGTGATTTTTAAAAAAGCACTAATTTGATAAAAAAAAAATATCTATCCCAGGTATTATATGGTATTTCCCTGCCTCCTAAGAGCGTCGAGAGATGACTGAAATTTCTGTTCCACACTTGTGGAAGTTGAGAGTTCTCTCCAAGTTTTCTTCTAATTCTTAACTGTGGAATTTTTGTCTGATTCTCAGTTCCAAATTTCACTGATTTATTACAAGTCAAGAATTTTTTTTTTACATTCTCAAGAAGCTATTCTCCTCTATATTATGTCCACCTAGACTCACCTCAGTTTCACAAAATCAATAGGAAACATTAAAACCACTCATAGACCTGGGTGTTAGAAGGGTTAACTGAAGCTTTGGGGAGATGGGAAGTGGAGCTTGTTTATATTCACAACCCAGAAAACTTAAGTTGCGTGTTAGGCACCCAGGGTTTAAAAGTCATTACAGTGTCTCCCCGGAGTCACCTCACAACCGAAGCACCCCAAACTCTCACCACCTGGCCCAGGATAGCTCCTCTCTTCCTTTCCTCTCATTCCTCCTCCTCCCGCATTCTCTTTTGCTTGCATTCTCCCTCAAAACTACAAATTCTACTCTATCCTATGAGCAATTCAAACCAACTGCTCTATCCTCAACCCCCAAATTCAGCAATAAAAGTTCCTATGGGAGCAGCAGCATAAACAATCTTTCATACAGGTCTTCCCCTTGTTGGAAGGTAACTGTAGTCATGATAGACATTCGCTCCTCTATTCCAAACACAAAAACAGTGGCCAAATCTCCTTTCCAAAACACTCACATCATTCTCCTCACCTGACTCTGTGAGCTGGGTGGTTCATAAGCTACTACCAAGGTAGAGTCACCTCCTTGAAGGCAGTGGGCCTTTCTTCTCTGTGGTTCCCCACAGAAAGGAACAGTTCATTTAATCCCAGTGAGGTCCCAGGCCTGGTTACCTGATTTTGCAGATGCCCATTTTCAGGAGTCCATTTGCTCAGCCCTTTTAACAAGTGCTGGAACTGGTCATTGGCATAACCCATAACAATGAACTCTTCCAGGACTTGCAAGATGGTCTCCTTCCTCTGCATCCCAAAAAGGAACTCCCTAGTGTTTTCTCAGACCTTGAGAATAGAGAGGATGTAAAACAAGAAAAATCTCACTTTTAGCTAAACAAACCACATTATAGAGCAATATTTATTCATCTCAGGTGCCTAGGTTCTGTGAGGGCTTATTAGGTAATGTGTATGACATATTTGAAAAGAAACAATAGCTCTACATGTAGGAAATAATGCTTTAAAAATGAGTGGGCAAAATGACTGGTTTCTATTCCAAACTAGCCTGGTTGGCTTTTACTAACCATTAATTGTGAAAGAAGGGGGAAATGTTTGTTTTTTATTTTATTTTATTTTATTTTATTTTTAAAGACAGACTCTCACTTTGTCTCCCTCAGTAGAGCACCATAGCATCATAGCTCATGGCAACTTCAAACTCTTGGGCTCAAGCGATTCTCTTGCCTCAGCCTCCTGAGTAGCTAGGGAGGTGCCACCACAATGCCCAGCTATTTTTAGAGAAGGGATCTTTCTCTGGCTCAGAGTGGTCTCCAACCTGTGAGCTCAGGTAATCCACCTGCCTTGGCTTCCCAGAGTGCTGAGATTACAGCCGTATGTCACTGTGCCCAATCTAGTAATGTCTTTTAAATTGGTATAAATGGATGATTGCTGATGTTTTGATACAAATAATGACAACTACAACAAAATCCTCATCATGTTATTCTGATAGCATAAAGGAATTACTTGTAAAAATTTTAAACAGTCATTTATTATTCTCTGAAATCGACTCCATTTATTCTTCTGTCCATAAATAGAGTGATTAACCTATTTCTTTTCATTCATTGATATAACTCTCTAAACATGTTTACATAAGCTTGTGGTGGATACAAGAACAAGGCAAGAGGAATTTAAAGGTAAGTTGTCAAAACCATGAGAATGGTAAATAAAAAGCATTCTATTTATCAACTTTACAAATCAAAAAAAGAACCCACAGTCTAAATAGAGCAAAATAGATAGTTATGAATGAGTTGCTAATATATAACTACTATACTATTGAACAATGAAAGAGATGCTAATTTAATAATAATAGAGAAATTACTAAACTTATGTAACTTTTCTGTTTTGGTAGCTAGGGGAATGGTAATATTTTTCTGAATAACATGTAATAGCCTGAACACTATCTGCTAGCAAAGTAAATTCTAACCTATGGAAGTGATCAAAGCAATAGGATCAGGTGTTAAAATAATTAAACTAAATGCCAGGAAAACAGCTTCTGGGTTAAAGTTGTTACTAACTTACTAGACTTCAGGTCATAATCTTTTAGTGATATCCATCCATTCTTTCTTGTGCTCATTCAGTAAGTATTTCTTAAAATGCTTACTACTGTGTACAAATAAAGAAATGACATGGGCAGCACCTATGGCTCAGTGGGTAGGGCGCTGGCCCCATATACCAAGCATGGTGGGTTTGAACCCAGCCCCAGCCAAACAGCAAAAAAAAAATAGCCAGGTGTTGTGGTGAGTGCCTATAGTCCCAGTTACTCGGGAGGCTCAGGCAAGAGAATCACCTAAGCCCAGGAGTTGGAGGTTGATGTGAGCTGTGTGACACCACAGCACTCTACTGAGGGCAATAGAGTGAGATTCTGTTCTCTGCAAAAATGAAAAGAAGGAAGGAAGGAAGGAAGGAAGGAAGGAAGGAAGGAAGGAAGGAAGGAAGGAAGGAAGGAAGGAAGGAAGGAAGGAAAGAAATGATGAGTTCTGGATTACAAGAATTAATTAGAAATGTCCAGTGGCCTTAAGTAGCTCCCAATGTAGAGGGAAAGATAAATAACAGAGATGTTTGTTGCATTAATCAATGTATTTGAGTTTAGGGTAGCATCATCTACCAAGTATAATTGCAGCAGAGGGAAACCACATTTTTGAAACACAATCTTCACTGTCAAAGAAAATGTGTCACCAGTCCTGTCCAATCCAAGTATTTCAGTCACAGTGTAAATATGCTATTGAAGATAAGGTGCTGAGTGGACTGAAAAGGCCTATCCAACATTCCAGAGTGGAAAAAGCAGAATTTCTAAACTCAGACCCACACTGCTGGGTCTGGTAGATACTATAGCCACAATGTGTGAAACAATGAACTTTCCAAAGGCCTATGAAAATGTTTGCACTCTCAAAAAAACAAAAGGAAAACATTAGTGGCTATAAAATTCTGAAATAAAATCACAAAATCAAGAATCATAATTATATTTTTTCTCTAAGTTTAAAAAAATTAATTTTTGAACAATAACAACTAACTCCATAAATATGGTAATAAATTATGTTTGGAGTTGGATTTTTTAAAAAATGTATTTAAAAGAATCGGGGCCTCCTAAAGTAAGAGCGTTCAGGATTCAATGGTCTTGGAATAGTTCTTGTATTTATGGACATGGGATCAACCCCAGCTCAGACACATACTAGTTGGGGACTTGAGAAACTGTTTTAAATGTCTTTAACTTTACTTTAGTTTTCTATAGCATGAGGATAAAATTCAACTAAAGTATTATAATGAGTAACAAATAATTTGTTATATGGAAGTAGCCTAGCATAATGCCTGGACTCACTGGCTATTCAGTCCTTGCTATTTTTTTGTTCTTCCATATATACTATACACTACTATTGCTATATTTTCTTTATTTTTCCATAAATAAATTTCCATTTTTATATTTTATTCTTTTATACTATGTATAGTATTCAGACTGAATTGAAATACTAATGTGATCTCAGTCATAAAACCTGCCTTTTTCTTAAGTTTTATTTTGTTTTTAATTGACAAATAACAGTTGTATACTTATGACATACAATGTGATGTTTCAACGCATTTAAACCTTATAAGATAATCAAATTAGGCTAATCATCACGTCACATACTTATTATTTCTTTGTGGTAAGAGCATTTAAAATATTCCCTTTTAGATATTTTAAAATACTTCATACATTATTATTGACTATAGTCACTGGGCTGTGCAGGAGACCACCAGAATCTATGCCTCCTGTCTCACTGAAACTCTATACATACTGACCAGTATCTCCCCTTTCTCAGTGTACACTCCCACCTCTGGGCGCTGGTCATAAATATTCTTGGAATCAATTTCAACATAATAGCTTTCACACACAGTCTATCTGGTCCTTCTAAGTCTTTTTACTCTGTGCAGATCTGATTGAGCTGTCTTCCCAAACATTGGGCTCTGAGGAAATTGTGGGGAAAGCAACATTTATCCAGAAATATCTTGACTTCCCAAGATGATGCTGTTGGAATAGTGAGAAGAGGGGCTTTACTTTGGTGATGTTTACTCAAGAGACACTTCATGGTGTCTTCAGAGAATTTCCAACCCCACCCCTCAGCTTCTCTCATTCTTTTCTTTTTCTTTTGCTGAACTTAAAGTGGAAAATAACAGATTTTACTGTTGAAAAGTCATTCATCCTAACTAGTGGCATGCTCGATTGCATGATTTCTTTTTAAAATTATGAAGCCTTGAATAGTTTCTTTTTTTCTTTTTCTTTTTATATTTGGTAGCTAAAATCCTGGAAAAAGTCCCATTCTTCAAGAGTGAGGAAAATCTGCATAAGGAACAGATGAGGAAAATTTTCACACCTCATCCTACATTTCCCTTCTTTCTCTAAAGTTCATCATTTTTGTTTTGAGCTTTTCTTTCTTGCCTGTATTCCCCCAATGCATTCTTTTGTCATTCATTCTTAAAGGTTTTGTGTGTTTTCTTATACATGATATCTTCATTAACTGATCATATGATGAGGCAATCACATTGAATTTATTGATGTGAGCATATTACCAGAAAAAATATTAATACAGGCAATGAATTAATTCCCTTTCAAACTCACTCCACAGTGTCCCTGCCCAAATATAATTTACTTTTAGCATTTGAGATTTGCACGCTTCATACACCTTTGCATGATCCATAAAACTTTTGCTCACATTGAACCAGCCCCAGGCCAAGAATAGGGAATCTTCCACTTCACCCAGAAACATCACATATGTTTGGCTCCCAAAGAACCAACAAACTGATCATAAAGAATTGGTTATCAATAGAAATATTTTAAAACATGTGTATGATTTCAATTGGAGTCCAAGAAGAATTCAAATTATTATTCCACATCAGTGGACATCTCTTCCAAGATGTATTCTTCATGGGTTGAGAGAATCTCTAAGTTCTAGTTATAAAACACTCATTTTATAGATTCAGGTTTAAGAAAATTCAGCAAGTTTCCCGAGGTAACATCTGCTTCTGATTTAGGCATGAGAAAGAATAGAATATAGGTCTTTGAGGCTCATAAGACCCCCTTATCTTTCCCCTATTCCAAAATGTTCTTGTACTATGTACCTCTTCTCATAGCTTTTTAAAAAGAATCTCAGATAGTTTCTGCTAAAGAAGAAAGAATCGTTATCTGAGAACCAACAAATTAAGGATTATGTATCTCTGGGTCTGGCTGACACATCAGAGACCTAGTTGGTAGTTTTCTGCCTTCCTTAAGTTCTGCTTTTTAAATGTTTATATTCGAACCACACAGGCGTCAGATACACTGTGATAATAGACAGTAAAAAGTATATTTTTTCCATACACTCAGAGTAATTCCACAGTGGTTCTTAAGATAAATTTATTATAGTTTTTAATCCACTCCCAGTTTGTGAATTCTTCAGCTGAATAAACAACTATCATTCCATTTGTCAGCAATATGGAGCCACAGAAAGAAAACCCAGAAAAATTATAGCATAGAGAGCTGCATTTGCTCAGCACCTGACAGCTTGTAAAGTCCTTTCTTACATGCATGATCTTATTTGATCCTAACAACAATCAGAAGAGCAGAAATCATTGTCTCCCCTTTGCATGCAGAAAGCTCAATGAGGTTACATAATTTGGCCAACATTACTCAAATAGCAGTAAAGTGATTACTTTAATCTTGTCCACCAATAGTAAAAATCTGAATGTTCCTTTCCATATACATATATTTATTTATAAATTGTACATACATAATGCTCCATTAAATATTGAATATATTATAAAACTTATCCACAAAATAGGAATTTTAAAAGGTGAGATAAAGATAAAATAACAAATATTATTAAGTTGCATATTTTTGTCAATAAAAGTTTTGCTCCTCAAAAAGTAGTATCAATGATGCTTTTAGTGCAAAAACTATGACTTGGTATGTTTTGAACTTTCATTTTTGAAAACTTTAATACTCATGATATAGCAATTTGCAATTCTAGTTCCAAGTTTACTTTATTTTCATCCTTGATTTTATGGCCAGATAAGTGAGAAAGCCACTTAACATTAATATGTAAATATAAATAGAAGTGCATTGTTGATCATACTGATTAAATTGTGGAAATCACTTTCAAATTCATCCACTAATTATGCAATGTTGTCTCTTAAAATTCTGTTAAAAAATTCCCTCTTATCTGACCTCAGCTAATTATTCTTGCAATAATCAGAAGATATTAATGTACTGTAATTTTATATTATTAACAAATGAGCTCAGACTTCCAGTTTTACCTCTGACATGTAAAGAGCTTGGAAGTCATTGCTGTCATTTTTTCCTACAAAATAAAATTGAGCAAACTGAAAATCAATGACTTCTCTTTACCTAGGAGATAACCGGGGTAGCAAGGCAAAATCTCAACCCAGAAATTTCTGCCTATCTGGAGGCAGAACCACTGGAGTCTTAAAGTAGCAGTAACACTTAAATGGCAATTTTGATGAATTGCAAGAGACTAAAAGAGGACTACCTTAAGAGTTAGAAAGTCCCAAGCCTTAGCAGGGTCCCCTCACTTTTACATCTAGGAACCCCAAAAAGTCCTCATGGAGAAGAGATAGGAAAGATCCCCTCAAGGCTTTGGCAGGGACAACTATTGTGTAACACTCCCAGAGCATTCTCCATAATAAAGTACTAGTGGGGGGAGCCTTTACTCAAGCCTTACCCCACCTGGAAGAAAGATATTTTTCTGTGGGATGCAGGTCCACCAAAAGACTGAGATTTAATCATTAGATGACAGAATGCTTCCCTTCCCCCACCTTATCTTCATACTTTAGTAGAATAACAATAGATCACAGCTGAAAGGGCAGCAAGGCACAGTGTCTAAGTCCAAGCATGCTGCTGTAACAAAATACCATATACTGGGTGGCTGAAAAACCCAACATTCACCATTCATTCATGGTTCCGAGGGATGGAAGGCCAAGATCAAGGTGTGGGCAGATTTCCACACCTTGGGGTGTTTGGTGGGGTCTGCTTTCTGGTTCACGGATATTACCTTCTCACTCACTAGCTCCCCAGGAGTTTCTTAACCACACACGCATGTCAATTAAGTGAATAGTAAACTTAATACATTCATTAATTTATTCTAAATATTTATTGATTGAAAAAATAAATAAATAGATTTTGACATTTCAAGACTTTGGAATATGTTACTCTTTCCAGTTATGAAGGTCCTGGCCTGTTGCAGGAAAAGGAAACTACACACAGAGAGGGAGGTCAGAGAGTGGGAGTAGAGTGGGCTCAGGCAGGGTCTCCCTACATGTTTCTTCATTTGTTTCTACTACTTCATTCTTCACATGTTTCTACTGCTCTACAAAGTACCTAAAACTTTCATAGATAAGTGAAAACTAAAAGCTGAAAACTTATTGTTGGAGTGATATTTTAAAGGACCCACAAGTTAGCTCTTTAAGTTAGAAGATGAAAAGGACAACAGTGAAAGTCATGCTTTCTTTTGTCACTAAGGTTTATTAATTTAAAAATAAGTTGATAGTCACAAAAGAAAGCAAATCAATTTTTATTTTTTTTTCTTCTTGCACAGTCCAGTGATTTGTAAAAACAAAATGAGTAAGTAGTCCATATATTGTGTTAGAAGTGTTAATAATCCAATTGTTAGGAGTGATACAAATTTGCTTAGCTCTCCCACTTTAATTAAAGAACATTAAAACACAGCACGTTGATGCCGATATAACTGGCACTATTGAAATAATTGTGTTGATGTTTTATACCTGGCTGATATACCCAGCAGTATAAGAGATCTTTCAAAACAACGTTAAGTATTTTTTTTAGAATCTTAGAAGTCCTTTATTTTTCAATACTTCAATAAACTTTCAATTTTATAGTGGGTTTTAAAGATAGATACTAAGATAATTAAGCACTTGATTAGTCAAGTACAAAAAAAAACTGAAAGATAAGAAAGCTGAAATGTATAATTTGCCTGCTGTCAACTGAAACATTAAATGTTTATCATAAACATCAGTTCTGATCACAAAGGAAACATTTTTCAGCGCATATCTAATATTTGAATTTTATTCTTAGGTATGGTTTCATATGCTTCTGTGAATCAAGCCTAGCATTAGACCTTAAACATAGTTTCTGATAGCAAAGGTTTCACAGTCCAGTGAGGAAACAAGGCTAAAAACAGGTAAGTACAATGAATGTGCTGTTAAAAAACAGTAACAAACAAACAAAACACACAAGGATCCTTTTAGTGGGCTGTGGAAACCCATGGGAAGAGGATCTAACCCAGGTTTAAATGGGTATGATTAGGGAAAGATGAGTAGGATTTCACAAAGAGCAAGACAGGACACTCTAGAGAAAGGGGAAAATATAAGCAAGAATATAGGGAGAGGAGAGTGGATGTAGCTGGGGACTCCCAACAGAGCTGCACACTGGCTACGTGATTGAACTCTGGGCAGTGCCGTCCAATAGAATTCCTCCATAGATGGGAATGCCCATACTTTCTCTTTCCAGTGCTGTGACCACTAGCCACATGTGACTATTAACCTCTTTAAATGTGACGAATATAAATGAGAAATAGAACTGTTAATTTTTTTCTATTTTAATTAACGTAAAATGACATTGCCACAGCCACTGATGGCTAGTGACTGTCCTACCCAAATAGCACAACTGTAGATCACGAGCTGCTGAAACAAGAGGCAGACACAGGGCTCACACGTGGAAGAACGTTAAGCAGGGAGTGACATGATCAGATTTCCTTAGAAACATCACTCTGGCGGCTCTATCTAGGATAGGAAGGGAGGATCCAGGCTTGAGGCAAAGACAGCAGGTAAGCTGTTAAAGTTATACAAATGAAAAATGATAAGAACTGGGTTAAAGACAATGGCAGGGAAATAAGGAGCAGGAGAGAGATGTGATTGGGAGTGAGATTAGGGACAATGTATACAGAGCCTCTTCAGGGTAGAAGAGGGGGCCAGTCACCATCACGAAGACGACTGTGAAGGGTGGCTCTGCTTTAGGGATGTTGAGTTTGAGTTGCCTGAGGGAAGTGAAAAGTGTATAGTAAGGAGTTAGGTGGGTATGACAGCAAAGAGAACAGAAAAACAAAAATTGCACCCCGACATACTTTGTTTAGCCTTTATATTCATGGGCAGAAATTTCCTAACAATCTCTCAACATCTTTTCAACCTCAAAGAATTCAAATTTCATTAAATACATTCCACACCAAACATTATTCAGTGTAATACAATCAAAATAATAAAGGGCTTCTAAATTTCACTTTAAACATCAATTATCATTGTATAATGTTTTGAAAAGTATCTTATTTAAACTTTGGGACTAGTTGCATTTTAGATCAACTTGAGGCAAATAGTTTATAGTGTCTTTTAAGAGGTCCATTCTAGTATTAGAGAATATTCTACATTCAACAGATTTCATTTTAGTATATAAGTGTCCTTTTTCTAGCCAGTGGGGGGTGGAGGGGTGGGGAATATGTGTTTTCTTAAAACCAGTTCTCCCCATACAAAAACCAAAAAGCTTTTATTGTTTCAGAACCCATCTGGAAACTGATTTAAATCCATTTCACGTTCCTACAGATAGCAATTATGGCTGCTTTCAAAGTATGCAAAAAAATTAGAAAATATCATTTCAAATCCACACAATGACTATTCTCATGCCCTAAACCCATATCTGATATCAAAACAAAAACTCTTTACGGGGAAATGCAGTCCACTCAAAACATTTCCGTTTAGTCACAAATCATAATTATGGGTTCCAAAGGCTTTGGGGGGACCTTGACCTTATTTCTGTACTGATGTATATACATCTCTGTCATTTTTACTATGACTATCTAGTTTTTTTCAGTGGATTCTTTAAAACTACAATGCACGTCTCCAAATTACAAGCTGGCTGTATTCGAAAAGTAAGCCTAGCGAGGCAGTTGGGCACCTAGAATCT
>CAUYQV010162934.1:0-26817 GCA_963574575.1 Galagoides demidoff | reverse complement strand
AATGGCCGGGCATTGTGGCGGGCGCCTGTGGTCCCAGCTGCTTTGGAGGCGGAGGCAGGAGACTCGCTTGAGCCCAGGAGTTGGAGGTTGCTATGAGCTGTGATGCCAAGGCACTCTACCCAGGGGGATAGCTTGAGGCTCTGTCTCAAAAAAAAAAAAAAAGTAAAGATAATGCAACACAGAATAAGGCAACCCGGAGAACAACTACTGTTCACCTAAAAATGGAATCGGCTCCCCCAAGGCCGCCTCAGATACATTAATTTCATCGGAGGTCATACATCTGGGGTAAAGTAGATGCGCACTTTCACTATGTTTACTTTCACAATTTAGGGGCCTTGTCAAAGCTTGCAGTGGTGAGATTTGGGTTTCAATTTTATCTGTATAGCATTTTATACTTTTCACATCTCTTTCGTATTGAACCCTCAAAAACTCCCTTGAGGTAGATTAGATGCATTGCAAAGGCCAAGCCTCAAAAACAGTTAGGGAACCAGTTCACGCTTTCATAACATTGAGTCATTTAATTGTTTCAACAAACCTTTGAGGTGTTTGTAAATGGAGGAAATCAGAGGTTAAAGACCTACTAGCATATTTTTTTTACAGTATTAAAAGCTTTTCAAAGTTATTATCAGTGAAGATTTGATAGTTGAGTATTTAAGTAAGAGATTAAGAATAGAACTATGTGGGCCTGGCCCAGTGGCTCACACCTGTGATCCTAGCACTCTGCAAGGCCAAGGCTGGTGGATTAACTGAGCTCACAGGTTCAAGACCAATCTGAGCCAGAGGGAGAACTGGTCTCTAAAAATAGCTGAGGGTCGTGGCTGTAGTCCCAGCTACTAGGGAGGCTCAGGCAAGAGACTCACTTGAACCCAAGAGTTTGAGGTTGCTGTGAGCTATGATGTCTCAGCACTCTACCGAGGATGACAAAAATGAGACTCTGTCTCCAAAAAAAAGAATAGTACTATGTCTTAATTCTCAGACTACTTTTTATGTATTTATTGCTTATTTACCAGTACCCATTCATTGTACGTCTAC
Organism: Galagoides demidoff; assembly: GCA_963574575.1. Classification (NCBI taxonomy): domain Eukaryota; kingdom Metazoa; phylum Chordata; class Mammalia; order Primates; family Galagidae; genus Galagoides; species Galagoides demidoff. The sequence goes on along the minus strand of CAUYQV010162934.1, from coordinate 25,785 downwards.
AATACCTAGGCCCTCAGAATATAAAATTGAGCAAGACATCTCAGTCTGTAAGGAGTTCACAGCAAAACAAATGTTACCTTTGGGAAATGCTAATTTTTACCATGATGAAGCACAAAGATTATAACTGCTTGATCCAATACCCCTCAGAGTCACCAGAATCACATCAATCAGTCTTTCAAATATGAGAACCAAATGCTAGAATCATTGAAAATTTGGGAGGTAGGAGAGCAATTACATAAGTCTTGAACATTATTTGACTTATAAGTGAATATTCATATTTCAAAATGAATAAAATATAAAAATGTGTGTATTTATCTGAATGTCTTCCCTATCAAAAAATCACATGAGTAAGCTAAAGTGGTAAACATTTATTTATTTTTATCTTTTCGAAAGCGTTAGAAAGTATTTCCTCCCACACTACAGAGGGTTTGCCAAGATTGTGCCTGGAGCAATTTGTTATGACTGTGTAATCAATCCCGAAAAGTTTGAATTTTTAATGGAAACAATAACAGAATACAGAGGGTGTGATCCTACATAATGTCATTTAAAACCCTGAGCAAACCACAGGGTGCTTGCAAAACAATGTATATTCCTTAGATTGCATTCCCAAATGAAGATGGTGAAACCAGAAAAGTAAAATAAACTAAAAGCAAAAGTGAAAACCACTCACACAATAGACTGTGAGGTCAGCTTGCCACACCCAGACTAAAGTCCCTAGCCTCTGTGCATGGCACGGAGTTTCTTAAAGGCCATGCTTCTGAATCGTCTTTCTTGACTCTCTACCAAACTGTAGCAGGACAGACATCCTGGTAATAAAAATGGCATCACCAATAGCCAGGAGTGGGATTAAAATCATTATTATTTAAACATCTGCTCACAAGGTATGATTGAACAGTACCTACCTTTGGCTATTTCAAATAAGACTGTCCACAATGAAAAACAGTACTTTTTTCTAGGTCTGTACTGTCCAATATAACTGTTGAATTCTTTGAATGCAGTTAAGGAAAACTGAGACGTGCTCTGTGACATACATCTCAGATTTAAAACACTTGGTTAATATTTATACACACACATACCATCTCAATAATTTTTGTGTTGATTAAACGTTGAAATGAAAATACTCAGAATATTTTGGGTTAAATAAAACATATCGTTGAATTCCATTTTACCTATTTCTTTTTACTTTGTTCTTCATGTGGCTAACATAAAATTTAATGGTATATGAGTGGAACAGTTGCAATATTCTATTTCTGGAGGACAGCACTGATATAGATCATAGGGGTAGGGAGGCACAGAAATTGGTTTTAAGAATGCACCATTGGAGACCTTAGAATCCCATCATGGCTTTCTGCAGTAGTGTCATAGACAACTTATTTTTCTACTTTCCTCGGATTTCCCCCTTGCAGTGTGTAACAAGGGACCTTATCCTCTATTATAATGATCATTGAGAATAAACTGTCAGCAAAGGTTGTATAAGATCACTGGTAGATCTAATATGGGCCTGCAAAACAAAAATCTGTAGGCTCATCTGTGACTCAGTCTTTTGGGGGAAGCTCTGGTACTTTGCCAACCTAGGAGGCTAATGGAAACACCTATGTTCTGTTTTAGAAAGCACAACATTCTAGAATTACAACTGGTTTTGCTGCCTGTGGCTAAATGATTTTGGGCTGATACCTTCTAGTGACAGATGGCTTTGGACATCAGTAAAGAAGATGATATCATTTGTTGCTGGCTGGATGCAGTGGCTCACACCTATAATCCCAGCATTTGAAAAGGGGAGGCTAAGGTGGGAGGATTGTTTGAAGTCAACCTGGCCAATATAACAAGAACGCATCTCTATAAAAATGTAAAAATTAATCAAGTGTGGTAGCATGTGTCTGTAGTACCAGCTACAGGGTAAAGTAGGTGGAGGGAGGCTGAGACAGGAGGATCGCTTGGGTCTAGGAGTTCGAGTTCAAGTCTGCAGTAAGCTTTGATCATGCCACTGTACTCCAGCCTGGGCTACAGAATAAGACCCTGTCTCTAAAATAATAATAATAATAAATCTACTACATAACTAGAAAACACATCAAAGCTACCAAAAGGAAATCTGTGTTTAAAAATATTCTGATATATGCATTATTTAGTACAATAGAATGCTTTGAAGAAAAATCAGATATTTTTGCTTTTGAGACAGCATCTCAAGCTGTCACCCTGGGTAGAGTGCTATGGTGTCATAGCTCACAGCAACCTCAGACTCTTGGGCTTAAGCGATTCTCTTGCCTCAGCCTCCCAAGTAGCTAGACTACAGGCGCCCGCCACAGCACCTGTAATTTGTTGTTGTTGTTGCAGTTGTCATTATTGTTTTAGCTGGCCGGGGCTGGGTTTGAACCTGCCAGCCTCAATATATGTGGCCAGCGCCCTACCCACTGAACTACAGGTGCCGCCCCAAATTAGACTTTTTTTTAATCCTACTTATTTATTTTCCAAGCAAGACTTAGGTATATTTTCTTCAATGCAACTCTGACCAAGATTGAATGTAAGGCAAAAATATCATAGTTTATGGCTTTAATCAACTAAAGAACATAGATCTTCTTACATGAAACAAAAACAGCCAATATTTTAAGGCTTAGAATGAGTGAGTTGAACTTTGCTTGATATTGGCTGGGAGCATTTGGAAATCTATTAAAAGCATTTCATTAACAACTTGGCGTTTTGCTTCCTCAAAAGAAATACTTTTTCCAAATTAAAATCAAAGCCAGAAGCCACCACTGTTTGAATTTAAGTTAGTGGCAGTTGATGAGTTATACATGTTAAGCTGAGGGTGCCTTCAAAATAAGATCATGGGCAACAACCGGCTACAAAAATAAACATCTCCAGATTTTTATGGAAGGAGCGAAGCAAAGCTTTTGTTGTTTTAACTTTATGACATTAAAATACATGGCTATAAGCTCTCTCAGTTACTTTATCTTGAGTCAATATTGGCCTGGAGAGGCTGATCCAAATGAGGGTCAGAGTTTAAGAAAATTATTTTATGAGGAATTTACCAAGTTTACCCCAAAGAGGGAGAGTTAGAGAAAAATGCATTGGCAAACTTTGCTTTTTGACATAAATAACTAGAGTTCACCAAGGAAACGACCCGTGTCAGGATTTCAGAGAGGGTTGTCAAGCAGTTTGATATTTGCAGAACCCCTTTCTGTCAGGCCTCTACAAAGTTTAACTACTGGGAGACCTGGGAAGCTCTCAAGACTGGTGACTGAAGATTCTGATTTGCTTTGTGTCTGTGGCACAGACATGAAACGATCGCTACTGCCACAGATGCTTTCTGACAGAGCAGAATAATAGCACTCAGGCTTAAACTGTAAATTACAAACAATCCCTTTTTAAGTACAAAATGAATGCACAGAATGGAAGACCCTGTCAGCTAGAATACAAGTAAATCAAGTAGAAGAAGACAAATTATCCACTCTTAGCCCTACAGCCAAATTTTTATTCTGCTAACTGTACTATCATGGGAGAGCTTTTCTTTTTTTGTCAAAAGTATTAAGAGACATTAATATATCATAATTATAATAAATATAATAAATAAATAAATATATTGGCCACGTCTCCTCTGAAAGCCAATCTAATCACATAATCTGTTCCCCATTTCCCCAAAGTTGTAGCTCTAATACCAGTAGTAAGAACACATGACCCCATCACTCCCAAGGCTAGCTTTGCAAGAGCAAGTCAATTTCATTATTGCATTGCTCGGCCTTTGGTTGGTTTCAACATTTTCTTCCCTCTCAGTACCCTTTCTCCCCCATACCTAGGAATGAATCATCATTGGTGTCTTAAAGAGATTTAGATGACCCAGTGTCAACTTAGCAGGCATCCTGGATGTTCAGATGCCAAAAAAGAGGAGTTGCTCTAAGGCAGAGGCTGTAAGCTTGGGTGCTCATCTGAAAGATCAGTGAGGAGTTAATTTTCCTAGATCTGTGGTGGTGATTCAGAATTGCATATCTTAGTTCATGATCAGGTTTTTAAGAACCCAGTTTGCCTTTTGTGCAGAAAGGAATATATCAGAGGAAAAAATGTTGGCAGATCTCCTTATGCAATCAGGGCAAAGGAATTTATACCACATTCAGTCCTTTGATTTCTCCAGATCTGACTGAGGGTGGGGTTTCCATATTTGTGCTTTGGCAAATGTGTCCAATAATTAACTCCTCCTGAAATTTGCATCTAGCGTTCTTCCAGGTTATCATGTGCTGATTCATGCATTTATGAAAACCAGAAACAGTTTTGTCTCTTCTTTTCTTTTTTTTGAATACTCTGTCAAAGTAGTACAGGTTAAGCAGACAACATGGGCCTTGCCTTTAGAGACTTTACACTCAAGGAGGTAAAGGGTGTATCACTGAAACAGCACTGTGCTTTCGCATATACTTGCTGCATGGAAAGCCCTTTCTCTCTTCTCCCTCCTCCCCTTTTTTCTGCGTGGAGATTTTATCCTCATACTTTTGAAATCCGGCTCAAGCATCAACACTTCTGTGAAATCTTTCTTGATTATCACAAGAGTCTGAGGCTCTGACCAATGTGTGAGTCAGAGAAATGCTATTTTCTTATTCCTTTTATTTATACAATATTTTTTTAAACCTCTAACCGAAAAAATCAGGGCCATAAGCACAGATGGAGAGAGTCTCCTAAGTGAGAGCCTCCCTTATCTGAATACTTCCTGCTACTCCCCAACTCATGTGACCCCCACGTATAATTTTAGCAGGCAACTGTTCTTCCTTTGTTTACTGCTCCCACTTTGTGACTCTTCTCCACTGATCAGTGATTTCATGTGACTTACCATTGCCCCCTGTTGTGAATAGAATCGTGGCTCCCAAAAGATATGTTGAAGTCCTAACCCCAGGGTCCAGGAATATGAGCTGATTTAGGAGGGAGATTTTTGCAGGTGTAGTTAGTTAGGATGTAGTCTTTCAAATTAGAGTGGACTCTAAATTCAATACAACTATTATCCTCACGAGGAGTGGAAACACAGTGGAGAAACAGGAAGGATGGTCATGTGAAGACAAAGGCCGGGACTAGAGTTTTGCTGCCATAAGCCAAGGAATGCTGAGAATTGCCAGCAACCACCAGAAGGTAGAAGGGCAAGGAAGGCTTTTGCCCTACAGCTTTTCAGTGAAAGCATGACTGGCTGACACCTACATTTCAGGCTTCTAACCTCCAGAACTGGGGGAGGATAAATTACTCATCTTTTTAAGCAATCCAGTCTATGGCACTGTGTTATAGCAGCTCTAAGAAACTGATACGCCTCCTTATAAGATCTGTGATTACAGGTTTGCTCTGAAGATTGCATTCTTCTTTCGTCTCTTTATTTATATATGTGGCCTTATCTCTTTCTTCATAAGATACTCACAGGTCACGCATTCTGGATCAATTAACATGTTTGGTCTTACACCGTGACAATACCAACATACAAAAGGCCCAGGGGAATAAGGAAATGATAGAGTTCTAGAACCACCTTCCCATCATCCCAGAAGCATCCTGGTCCCAGACCTCGGGGGTATCTGAGAGAGCACAAGTACCACAAGTACAGTCCCCAGCCAGGCCACAGCCCAGCCTCAGCTTATAGGTTCTCCAAGGCCCCCCTAGCTGCTCCCTTTGCTGGCCAGGATGCACCAGCAGCTTTCCTCTTCAGAAGTGGTGTGTAGGGCTGGGGTAGAGACTGAAAAACTAAATCATTTGGCATTGAGGAAATATGTTGGCCACTTGTTCAGTTTGTTTTAAAACTATTATTTGAGTGTTATAAAAGTGCTTGTCAGGTGGTGCCCATAGCTTAGTGGGTAGGGCGCCAGCCACATACACCAAAGCTGAAGGGTTTGAACCCAGCTTGGGCCAGCTAAAACAACAATGACAGCTGCAACAACAACAACAACAACAAAAATAGCTTGGTGTTGTGGCTAGTGCCTATAGTCCCAGCTACTTGGGAGGCTGAGGCAAGAGAATCACTTAAGCCCAAAGAGTTTGCGGTTGCTGTGAGCTGTGACACCACGGCACTCTACCAAGGGTGACATAGTGAGACTCTGTCTCACAAAAACAAAACAAAAAAAAAAAAAAGTGCTTGTGAAAACATTTCTGAGTCTCACTTAATGAACAAATAGCTCGTTTGTGTCAGGAAGTTTCCTTCAGCCCAGAATCCCAGGACATGTATCCTATCAGCATGACCATGAGAGGTATAACAACACAGTTCTTACATACAAATTTCAGAAAATTCCAACTCTATCTTTCCAGCTGTCCAGCCCAGAAACTACAGGTATCATCTTGACTCCTGTCTTTCTTTCATACCCCATATCCTATCTGCCCCGAATTCCATTTGGCTATACCTTCAAAATATATGCAGAATCTGACCATTTCTCAGCACTGGGACTACTACCCTTGGAGCTAAACCACCAGTGCCCTTCATCAGGATCACTGCAGAAGCCTCCTAAATTGTCTCTTTGCCCTAATACCAGCCCACACCACGGTCTTGTCTACATCAGGTGATGCCACAACTCTGCTAGGAACCTTCCAGTGGCTCTTCCATTCTACTCAGAGTCAAGTCAGAGGCCTCTATAGCCTGTGTGGCCTCATGCAACAGGACACTGCAGCCTTTCTGATCTCATTGGTCACTGTTCTTTCTTCCTGTGCCTCCAGCCTCATTGCCCTCTTCACTGGTCTTCAGATAATCCAGGTGCTCTCTGGCCTCAGGGTCTTCCTACAGGTTGTTTCCTCAGCTTACAATGCTTTTCCCTCTGGCATTTACTTGGCTCATTATTTTATCTTCAGTCTTTTTTTATAAGAAACAACCTCCCTGCTGTGACCTTCCTACTTAAGTAATATTCCCTGACTTTCCTGATCCACATTGCCCTGCTCATGTATTCCATAAATATGTGGCCTTATATCATTCTGTATATATGTAGAGGGTGCCAAAAAGTGTATACACATTTTACGAAACGAAAAAACTTTAAAATTGTAACACTCAAGTCATCTTTGACCTCTGCAATTACAAGAGATACAAAATGTTCAAGATAACAAACATTATCAGTATATATTAAGTGCCACAATTTCAATATAGTTTATTACTATCTTAAAATGTATATTCATTTTTGGCACCCTCTGTATTAGTCAATTAGTCAAATATATCTATACATCATTTACTTTTCTTGTTTATTTATTGTCAGGAGGGCAGGGACTTTTGTCTGTCTCATTTATCTAGAACAGTCCTTTGTACATGATCAACACCTATTAAAAAGTCATTGACTATTCAATGAACTAATAAATTAATCAATAATATTTTCTAGGCCTGGCGGGGTGGCTCATGCCTGTAATCCTTGTACTCTAGGAAGCCGAGGTAGGTGGATAGCTTGAGCTCATGAGTTTGAGACCAGCCTGAGGAAAGTGAGATCCCCATCTCTACTAGAATAGAAAAACTGAGGCAAGAGGATGGCTTGAGCTGAAGAGTTGGAGGTTACTGTGAGTTATGATGCTACAGCACTCTACCCAGGGTGACAGCCTGTGATTCTGTCTCAATAACAGTATAATAAATTTTCTAGAACCTACTATGTATAAATCCTTATCAGCCCCAACACATGACTGTCTCATTAGAAACTAATCTAAAACAAATCCATCTTGTTCAGGCTATTTTACATGTTCCATTGTCTTGATCCTTGCCATAATTTTGTCTAGTATGACTACTTAAGCTGAGTTGGAATGAATTGAGTCTCACCTCCAGGCTTTGCAGATATCATTTCATTTATTTTCCACAATATTATAGCAAGGTAGAGATCATGAACCCCATGTCTTATGTGATTAAACTGAAGCTTAGAGTTTAAAGGAACAGCCTCAGGTTCAAGATCATGCAGGGTTGATTTCAAGGAGAAACCTATGCAGCCTGAGTTTTGAACAAGTTGTTACTTGAATGAATAGGACAGTTAGCATCTTAACACTGCATTCCAATATTTTGGCTATGAAACTATATAATACCAATCTCTTTCTTTTTTTATATCATACTTTTGGGCACATAATACATGTACCTCAGAAATTACAGCTACTGATTCCCCTTGAGAATTATTTCTCCACAAGCAATAGGTGCAGATCAACCTATGTGGTTTCTCAACTAACAAAACTATATTCCAGCTTAAGATTTTTCGCTGATGCTACTACATGGGTTACAAAAGACTCTCATTTGAAGTCCATGCTTGCATTCCTAGAATGCTTTCCTATTAAAAATCCCACCTCCTATCACAGCATCCCATTGTGATAAGGACTAAGTAGATTGTAAAGGCCCAATGTGAATGCTCGAACCTAACTTAGGGGCTTACTTCCCTTCACTTAGGCTGTGGAATTCTCTTGTTCTGCTCCCAAGTCACTCAGTGTCCTCTGTGACCAGAACCCAAGCGTAGGGTCTGAAAGTAGCCTAGCTACACAAAAAAGTGCAAAACACTGCAAGCTCTTCACAGCCTCACTCCACTTTATATTTAAAGGAAATGATCCTAGAAGCTGAAACAGATTAGAGTTCAACAGTCTGGGAAATTTGAAGGAGGAAAAAAAAAAAAGAAACCAAACAAACAGCCCTGCATTTGCAGAGATGTGAAGAGAACCCGACTCTCCAAAGTTGGAAGGAAGTGAGAAGACCCTATTTGTGGCTGCAGGAGAGGAAAAGAAAAGAGCCCCACAAGGAAACTACCAACAGATGGTAAATACATTTTTAATTCTTCTGTCATACTGTGTGGACTTGTGCACATTTGTCCTGCTGTGTTAGGCTCCCGAAATAGCTAGCCACGGAATTGCAGAGCAGCTCTGCTGCAATTTGAGATTTAGGAAACCATGCTAGCTAACAAAACAGGAAGGGCTCATAGTAGGATGGAGTGGATCTGCTCTCAGTTTGCAGCTCCTCATTGTGGCATCTGCTGTCTCAGAGCAGGAAAAATTCTCTCACATGTCAGGTTCTCATTGGTGATGTTTTGAAACATATTATCTCAAACTGCCCTCTGAGCTCTGGTTATAATTATTAAATGTTGACACAATCCATATGATAACCCTCAAAGGTTAAAGAGACTGAGATCCATTTATTTATGAAGCCTGAGCGCCCCAGGGAGTATGGCAAACACATGTGGTGCTCAGAGTTGTTCACCTGCTCTTCCTCATACTAAAAAGTTTTGGCATCACGTTCCCATGGAACACCACGGGAATCCTGATGCTAGAAGAAGGACCAGATCTGATCATGGTTCCTCTCTGAGGAACCTAAAGAGGTAGGATGCTAAAGTACATTCATTTATTCTCAGCAACCGTTTGGCATCAGAGAAAGGACAGAAGACTGGTGACAGGAAGGAGGGACTGAGGTTCCCAATCCCAGCGCTCAGTGCATCGCGAAAAGGAAGAAAGTGGTCATGAATATGGCTTGCTATAAAATAATGAGGAGGGGGTGGCCTAGTACTTAAGCAGAATCTAACAAATGTAACTATAGAATGCCATTTTATTAGAACTGGAAGGATCCTTAAAGAATCCAGTTCTCTCTCTTTTTTTAATTTTATAGATACAAATCTGGGCCAAAGAGTTCTAGGAAATTGGCAAAGATCACACAACTAATTAGTGGCAAATTCAATACTAGAACTCAAGATCTCTCTCTCAGTCTTGTGTTCTCCTCTAGCACTCAGACCAGGAGGGTGCTGCTGTGATGAGTAAAATCCAATTCTAGAAGACTTTGTCGTGGCATCTCTCACCTTTGGGTTCTTATAAAGCAGTGTGAGGGAGGCTCTGCCTGGTCTGTGGAAACTGACAATCTGTTTGGGAAACTGATTGATACTCTTTACAGGTAAGGTTTTGAGCTAAAATAGATTTGTTAATTTCAGTCCTAAACCCCTGTGGATTGTGTCCAGATTATTAGCAACCACACTATTTGGCACAGCTGGGACTCTCTTTTCATGAACCAGCAGGAAAGACGGGTGGATGAGGATTAAAAAGCATTGGCAGAAAAGAGCAGAGAGCCTTTCACAATTTCTTCCCACCCAGTGCCTTGTTGGTCTAAGGATTTCTTCCAGCCTCTTTTGGGGACAAAGGTAGGTGGGAAGAAAGGGGATTTTTTATCTTCTTAGTTAAAAGAAAGGATAACAAAAACTCTTCAGCAGCACTTAATTTGATGAGATCTTGATTTCACGTAGTTTAAGTTTTTTTAAGACCAAATATATTCTTGTTCCAAATGACTTATAGTCACAGATAACTTTTCCAATGGGCACACGTGTAGTTGATCAATAAAAACTCTTCTCAATCAGCTGTTTTTTAAAAATATTCTTCTTTCCTGTTTTCTAGAAAGTTCATCAGTAAGCTCCTCACTAGCTAGTTTAGCCACAAACTCTAAATTTTGCAATTCTACTCAGCATTTTTATTTGTAGTTTTACAATGATTTCAGCAAGATTTTTCTCCCTTTTTTGTGGTGGAAAAATGTTCACCTTTTGTATTCACACATGACATTCTTTGCTTTAGGATTAATTTGATCATTTTGAATATTCTTATAAATATACTGGCTGTCTGTATGGTCTAGTAACAGATTTGGGGGTAGGGAAGGATAAGAATTATCTTAAGTGAATTATTTTCAGTAGAGCAGTAATGAAAGTACACTTTAGGTTACTTCATTCCTGTGATCCAAATTTGATTATCTAGCTAATATCACTGGGGACATCTGAAGCTTTAATAATTACAGCTTAAGTCCTTGGAAAAAAAAAAGAAAAAAATTACATTTACTACAAATTCACACAGCCTTTCAGAGAATTGCTATCTCAGAGCCTGTTTGGCTGCTTTAAAAAATAGATTGATATCAAGATTCCATTTCATGAGTTCAAACTCAGTTGACACTCTGTTTAAAATAAAACCAAAAACTACATGTAAACAATTGTTTTGTGTAGAAGGATTCAGCATTGTTTATTTGAAAGAGTCAAAAACATAAGCTATTGCTTTTACCTTTCCGTTTAGAAGAGAATTTCAGGATTTTTCCCCTGGAAAGTTTTGAGGCCATTATTCTTGCTAAAAGTGCCCTCTCTCATTATGTGCCAACACAATTTTGAAGCAGTGCCTGCTTCTAGGTCAAGGGCTCTCTCCCTATGGCCAGATGCCAGTTTTATCCTTAGATGCCTAAGATGCTCAGAAATAAATTAACTTTCCAGTAAAATCCTGCGACAACTCTGTTTTACATAAAAGTGGGTGGCTGGAGGATATGATACTCCATTGCACTTTAGGTAGACAAGAAGGGAAGGGAAGCCTCCATTACCACTGAGACACAATTTCTTGTGGAGTCTCACTAGAGAAGTCGGAGGGTGGCTTGGAGAGATTGCAACGGCCTCTTCCTATAGCCCCTCTACCCCCGCACGCAGTAGTCACACAGAAGAAACACCGCAATTACAAATGGCCGCACAGTGCGCTAATCCACCTGTAGCCGCTGGTCAATACCATCCAAGAGTTCAAGAAGTGTTGGGCAGGTCAGTCTTCTGAGGTCAGTATTTCCTCCCTGTGGCAAGAAAAGAAACAAATGAACAGGTTATAGACAACAACATAGCTAAATCTCATAATGTTGGGAAATATAAAAGAGGCTAGACACAAAAATAATGCATGCTGCATTGTTCTAGTTGTATAAAGTTCAAAAACATGCAGAACTAATCTATTACATATAATAGTTTACCTCTGATGCGTAGAGAGAGAATTAAAAGGGGCATGAAGATGGCTTCTGGGGTACGAGAAAGTCCTCCCTTAACCTGGATCATATTTTGACTTTGCGATACCACAGTAAGCCCATGATCTATACACTTTTTAGTTTAAGAATGACTTACTTCAATTAAAAAGTTTAAAAATAATATCACCAGTGGACAAGATAATTTTTTCAAAATTAGAAAAGCATTTTCCCTAATTAAACTAATAGATAATCATTACAGAGAAAGATGGAAAACTCAGTTCAGTTCAATAAAAAAATTACATGAAACCCCACTATAGGGCAACAGAAACTTTCATGCACTGCTACAAACGAGTGTTAATTGCTACTGCTGTTCTTGGTTAACTGTTTGGCATTATCTACTAAAGTTAAAGTCATACTTATCCAGTGATCTAGATTTCCAACACTTGGGTGTATATCCAATAGAAATATGTGCGTGTGAGCACCAGAAAAAATAGCAACTGTATACATAATAGCCCTGTGCTGAAAACAAGCCAAAATACCATCGGTAGTAGAGTGGATAACTAAAGTGCATATATCCAACCATGGAATACCATACAGCCCTGAAAATGAATGAACCACAATACCCTCCACAACCTGGGTGAAACTTAGAAACCTAATGGTGAGAGACTAAAAAATCATATACCCCCAGACATAGTACTTAGAGTTCATAAATTAGGAAAGAAAGAGTAGAACGTCCAACATTGGCCACTTCCATAAGTCGACCTAGTTTCTATAGAATGAACATGCACCACACGTGTATATCAATACAGTGGGTCTGGTTCTTTATGTTGACCACCTCCATATGTTCACCAGTTTGTTACAGTCCCTTGAGTGGGCAACGTACAGAGGTTCTACTGTAGAGTATTTAGTAATACATACTTAGATGGTGAAACAATAAAGCAAAGCAAAAACAACGAAAGAAAGAAAGAAAAGATTAGCCTAACAGTGTAAGGCAGTGGGCAGTGCTGACCTCTTGTGAGGAGGGTGGGCTGTGATTGGATGGAATGAATGGAAGGTTTCTGCTATGTTCTATCTTGACCTGAGTTATGGTTATGCGAATGTTTACTTTATAAAAATGTGTTACACTGTACTTTTTTATGCCATGCATTTTCCCAAAGTTGTGTCATGTGTCACAATAAAAAGTCACATAAATCCCATTCTTCGGGTACAATTATCAATTGATCTCCTTGATCTATATATTTCCAGACCTTCTTTAATGCAATATAGATATTCTGTCCATTTTGGTTTTGTAGCTTTTAATTTTGTTATTTTTGTTAATGATATGCCTATCCAGAGGAATTCCTCTTTGGGTTTCTCCTCACCCCACCGGCTCCATTTTCATTTAATTTTAACTAAGAGTAAATATCATACAAGCTTTATACCCCTCTGGAAGTCTAAAGCCATGGAGTGGATTTCAGGAAATTAGGTTGCTTTAGCCTAAGCTACATTGATTCATAAACCAATCTACAGGATTTTGCCATAGCTCATGGGAGACTTTTCCTTCTCTGTTAATAATGCTTCTGTTTCAAAACAGAAAAGCCTATTTCCACTTCTTCAGAAAGCTGTCTTTTCAAAAAGAATGGCTGGGCAATGAGGGAGGAAGGCTGGTCCAGGACTGGCCAGGCGGCTCAAGGCAGGGTAAGAGAGCATCTTAGAAATGGCTATAATATGTGCCATGATACGCTCATGCTGAGCCTGTCCTAGGCAACAACAACATGAAGCAGATTTTCAAAGTGATCTAAGGATTAAATATATATCCAAAGTAGTTCTATTGCTTTTTTTTCCTTTGTCCCTGGGATGGGACCAGTGGGCTTCCCTCTACCTAGAACACCCCTCCCTTTGCCAAATCTCCAAACAACCTCTCTGTTCTTCACCCTTTTCATCATCTTTGTTGTTACCTGGTGAAAGAACTCTCCTATGAGTGTACAAGCCTGGTGGTGACACCACAAAGCCCCATGGCGCCCTGTACTAACTTTACCACAGTATTCATTGGCCTATTCTGAAATTGCCTATTTTCTTTCTTTCTTTTTCTTATTTTTTGTTGTTATTGCTGAGACAGTCTCACTATGTCCCCCTCAGTAGAGTGCCATGGTGTCACAGCTCACAGCAACCTCAAATTCTTGGGCTCCAACAATTCTCTTGCCTCAGCCTCCCAAGTAGCTAGACGATAGGCACCCGCCACAACGCCTGGCTATTTTTCATTGTGGTTGTCATTGTTGTTGTTAGCTGGCCTGGGCCGGGTTCAAACCCACCATGCTCAGTGTATGTGGCTGACGCCTTAACCACTGTGCTATGGGCACCGAGCCGAAATCTCCTATTTTCTTATCTGTAAATACTTAGTTTATCTGTAAGCTCTATGTATACAAGTCAGTGTCTATTTTATTGTTTTAATTCTAGGCCCAAGTGCATAATGGCACTTAATAAAAATGTTCATTGGATGAATAAAAGACAGTATGAAGTTAGATGGGACTTAAGGTGGGCAGGAGTTTAAACCATGTTGCCCCAGCTCTCTCCACCAGCAGAGCTCAAATGGCTTCAGGAGATCCAACCTGAAGGCATATATTCCAGTATGAGATGGTACATCATTCTAAAATCTGCAACTGGCTCATGCCTGCAATCTCAGCACTCTAGAACACTGAGGCGGGGGGATTGCTTGAGCTCAGGAGTTTGAGACCAGCCTGAGCAAGAATGAGACCACATCTCTACTAAAAAATAGAAGAAGTACCAGGTGTTATGGCAGGTGCTTGTAGTCCCAGCTATGGAAGAAACTGAGGCAAGAGGATTGTTTGAGCCCAATGATAGGGTTGAATTTACTAACCCACCTAGGTAGAACTGACCCACCCAAATAATATCAACCTGCCCAGGAAGGAGTGAGCCCCTGAATGTCCCACCCAGGAAAATGAATGTGCCAATCCCTGCCCCGCTGACCCTTTGAATCCCCATCTACCATAACTCACATGTGGAATTCCTTTCCGATTTCACCCGACCTGCACCCATGGGGAATAAAGACCACATTGCCCACATAGAACCGAGACTTCATTTTCCTTTCATCTCCCTTCTTGGAATGATCTCTCATCTTTGGGGTTTTTAAACCCAAGAGAATGAAGTTGCTGTGAGCTATGATGACATCATAGCACTCTACCCAGGGTGACAGAACGAGACTCTGTCTCAAAAATAAATAAATAAATAAATGAGTGGCACCTATGGCTCAAAGGAGTAGGGCGCCCGCCCCATATACCAGAAATGGCAGGTTCAAACCTGGCCCCCGCCAAAAACTGCAAATAATAATAATAATAACTAAATAAATAAAATCCCCAACTGTTCAGTTTCAAATATTTACTGATAATAGAGTTTGCATTTTTATACTGTACTATAGGGGTGAGATAAAACTTACCCCTACCCAGTTTGAGTGAATGATTAACTCACAATTAAAGCAGATTAGTAAGAAAAAGGTTTATTTACCATGCGCAGGGGAAGAACCACAGAGTGATTACTCAGCATATCTGTGAAGTTCAGAAGTCTCTATACTTTTCTTGGAGGGGAGGGGAGGGGAGATGAGTAGGAAGGTAATTCTGTATGGGGTAACAAATGGTGCTAAAGACGACAAATAATTGGGGGAATAGACTGACTTGTAAATGATCCTCTGTGCAAATTAAATTAATTTGAGGGACAGTATTATATGTAAAAGATGTGGGCTAGCTCAAATCCATTGTTCTTTTTGAAGGACCTATTAATCTCTAGAGGCCTTAATTCAAAATACCAAAGAGTCATATTCTGGGGTGAAATTTCTTGAGCTTCTTTAACTGTTTGATATTTCATTAAGCAATACCACTTATCATCTCCTGCAATTCCAATGACAAAACCTGAGGTTAACTGGGAAGATGTTACTGTCACAATTTTGTAGCTTGGAGAACTGTCTAATAAAGGTCAGGTAACTAGTCTTATTGCCAGGCAAATAGGGTCCACCGGCTGTCATTTTCAGCCAATATACAGAGACAGGGATAGGTCCACCAAACTTCATTTGTCAGAAGGCCAGCAATTCCGGAGAACAGTGAGAGTAGCCTCTCCAAGACTGTTCTGTTCTTCCATTTCCAAAATTACAGTTTTATACATAATGGTTCACAGTAAAGACCACAATAACCCTTCTTTTAAATAATAATCAGCACAATTCAGTGACAATCTATTACAATGTTTCCAATTTAAAAGTTAATTCCTGAACCATTCTAGATGGGCATCTTTAGAGTGGGAGCTAAACTTATAAAACAGTGAGAATTAGAGACAGAAGGTGAAGGTCACTTAGGACATGAAGACCAGACCAGCTGTGTCATATCCACCCCAGCCTGGCAGCCTCTATCTTATTCTTACTACATGTGTTTAAGTCTACACTCCTATTATTTACTACATTTCCTATCTATGAAACAGATTTTAAATAGAAATAATTACTACAATTACTGCATTTCAGCAGGGATCAAACTTATTCTGGCAAAAGATAGGTTTAAAGTTACACTGGGAACAACATGCATATTTAACAAAGACAACAAGGGGCACACTAAATACAATTACAAACAGAGATGTCGGAGAATAATAAGCTTCCCATCTCATTCCCAAGCTCTTCGTCCTCCTCTCTGCATAGTTCTGCAGTCCACTGGTAGGGCTGGAGTTCCTTGGTTTTTTCAGTGGGGAAAGGCTAGATGCAGGAATGATGTGATCCTAACAACAAGATCACTGGAGGGGTCGAAAGCAGGACGTCCCTGGGGCCAGTCCACTTTTCCTTGCGTTGTTCATCAGGTTTTCCCTCCAAGTTCTGAGGACAACCTGGTCACCAACTGGAATATATGCAGGTTTAAGGAAGCAGAGCAAGAGGCCTCTTCCTAAGTAATTCAGAGTGTGGTATAAGGTGGCCGGTGTGCCATGATAGACATTGAGGGTCATTTGCTGGAGGCCTTGAAAAGGCAGGAGGCCATCTTGATGAAGGGTCTAAGGCCCACTGAGTAAGTTCCTTGGTCTGGGTAGGTTACTGGACTGCAGGACCTAGAAAGTGTCTGAAAAACTACTCCAGGGTAAAGAAGTAAAGAGAGGCGCTTTAGCATTTTTGTAATGTTACTTCTGGGGCAGCCATCTCAAAATATGTCAGAGACATGTACTTTGGGGTAAATGTTTTTAATCAAATTTTTTTCAGTGCCAATTTTTAAAGTAAAGAATTTTACCTATTAAAACTTCATATGTTATCTCAGGACTGAGAAGCAGAAAGAAAAAACAAATTGAAGCAAATTTGACCACTGTATATCATTGTATACCCTTTGGTATCATTCTATACCCTTTGGCCAGTCTCTCAGTCCTATGAACAGATCACTTTGATTAAATAGCTATGTGTCATTTTATGAGCTTACACTGCAGATAAGGCTGGCATCTAATTCAGGTGGGCCATGGTTTCTTTTTTTTTTTTTTTTGGCCAGGACTGGGTTTGAACCTGCCACTTCCGGCATATGGGGCCAGCGCCCTACTCCTCTGAGCCACAGGGGCTGCCCCGTTTCTTATTTTTGAACCATATTTTCTCTAATTTCTCATTTTATTAAAGACAAATTGCAGCAGAATCAATTTACCTGCCAAAATAAACTGTACTCTCAGTATACTGGGTCTGATAATTTGCATAAAGTGCAGCAAGAATAATTATTAGCCCTCTAGGCTTTTTCCTTTTAAAATTGGCTGTGCTGGAACCTTTTATAAGGAGTTGCATGTTAGAATTGAAAGCCTCTCACGAGCCCAAGTTTTATCTGTGCCATTAGATACCTATATGCATTTGGTAAATTTCTCTTCTCTTGAGGTCCCAAAGCAAATTGGGATTCCAGGACCTGTGATAAAGTGACAGTCTTCACTCACTGCAGATCAGGAAATGTTACTGATGAAGTATCTGGCCAGTTTTTCCAATGGGCTTTTTACTGATGTTATGAACTCAACTTTAATTCTGAATGTAGTCTAGACACCTCTGAAAATGTCCTCCCACTCAAAGTTTTGATAAAATAATTGGTATCTCTTATAGTGTCCTATAGAAGAAAACAGATTCTTATTGAACTTATGAAAATAACTATGTTGTCAGAAATTAAGAATACTTACAAATAATTTTCAAATTCCAAAGAAGTCAAGGAGATAGAAAAATGTTTCAAATTTTGCTTATAAGCACATATATTACTAAAAGCTATATACATAGTTCAAAAGATTTAAAAGGATATTCGTGACTTCTAGAAAACAGAATACAGGAAGAATCAGCATTGTTTGAGAAAAAGTCATTAAAAAATTAGTCCAGTCCCATGTAATTAATTTCTCTTTTGTTTTAGCTTTCTAATGAAAGCCTTGGAAGTTTGCCTTTAGTCCGATGGTATATGATCTCCAAAGTTATCAGAAATTTGTATTCAAGAGAACCTGTCAATTGTTCCATTACTTGCCTTGAAGGACAGATAAACTTTGGACTTAGCCGTTTACAAAAAATACTTTCTGTCAAGAATCGAAAATTATTACTGATAACAATACACCAAGAGAGACTAATATTTTATAATATTATAAAATATATATATGTGTATATATACATAAATTATAAATTATATATGTATATACATATTTATAAATGTAATCCCCAGAAAATTAACCACCATTTCATATTTGACAATATTTCTATACAGTTTTACCACATCAAGTAAGTTTAATATGTCTTTCTCAGACTTTCAGTGGCCTTAATATTTCAAAAAGACCAAATGTAGAGTTTTGATTTTGGAAGGTTTGTCAAATATCAAAGGCTTAAAACTTTGTACAAATAGAATCCCAAGTCAAAAGATTCTAATACAGGAGGTTATATGGGTGTAAATCTTAACCCTTTTAAAATGCAGTTTTCTCTAATTAGCCAAAACCCTAATATGGACAACCCAGGAATTATTTCTTTCAGGCTAGTTACTGAAAAGGTAAAACCCTTCCTTTAGTATGATTTTTAAATTAAGGGAAAACAGGCAACTAAATTCTAGCCAACTGGCTCACCTACAAATTCCTTCACAAATTTCCTTTTATGAGTTCTATTCAACCTGCACAGACAACCTATAAATATGCTAAACTTTCTGTTTTGTCCTTCCTTTCACTTTTCTTAAATAATCAGTAATTCTGTTTTAGGACAAAAGTTACTACACAAGATCCTTTCTTACATAATGTTATTTTCCTTTCCATTTAATTTTTCTTACCCCCAAAACACTTTTCACAAAACAGGATCACAGCTTACTATGAAGTTAATTATTCACTCAGCCAAAGTGCCAATGAGAAGATTTAAAAGGCAAAAATAGTATTCTTTGATAAAGAATATTTTATACAACATAACATGACTTTAAGGTTTTAAGTTATTGAAAAGTGTTCTGAAATCAAACATAGGCACTATCCCTGATATCTTTCCTGGTCCTTCTAAGTCTCATGTGGTCATGTGGCTTCAAAGATGGCTGCAAAGAATAGGACCTATCTGTGTCATTAATTTATTTAACAGGTCCAGAGTTCAAGACAGAAAACACGAAGACTGGGAGGCTCAGTTCTCCCAGAATAATGAGGGGACAAAGTTGGAGCAGGGAAAGGGCCATGTGGGCTAGACTGTGCCTTGTAGCTGCTGTCCTAAGCCAGGAGAACATGTCCCTAGGCCTTAGCACAGCCCATCTACCTACCTATTTGACCTCAGAATTCAGAGGCTCAGAATTAAGAGCATAAGCTCACAGTCAAATGCAGCAAAATTTAGAAATATGACAGAGGTGGCAGTTCTATAATCTTTGAACATCTGAATTTTAGTAACAGTTTCAAAACTAGTTTTATTTATCAAAGAATACCAAAATCACCTGAAAAAAAAAAAAAGGCATTCGTATTCTTTACTATTTTCCTGGCAAAATACTTGATATAAGTGCTTACTTTTTCTTTCTTTCAAAGCCAAGTAATTAGAGCTCTTTTGCATTGATAGTGAAATATCACAGGTATGACATATACAGACACACACATATACATACAGACAGAAGCAGAATTTATATTTGCCAACTTTTAAACATGTATTTTTATTCAGACTGTTAATCCCTTAATTACCTAATTTATTTATCTTAGCTGTTTACCTAGGTTTTAGTTATCATTTTAAGTTGTTTTTTAGTTAACCATTTTTATACCCTGTAAATTAGATATATAAATATAGTTTTAATTACCGCTTTTAAACTCATAAATTCTACCAAGAAGAAATAAACCTAAGTATTTTAACCAGACTTGTTAAACAATTTAATATCATTATAATAATTCAAGGATCCATTCATAGGCCATTTTTCTCTAGAGTCAAGATGATACATCAACCAGACCATATTACAGTAATATTTCATTACCTTTTAGTTATAAGTGGGTACCTATACTGAGACCAATTGGACAGAATACATCCCAATGGCCTATCATTTGGGATTGGGGCCTGAGCTTCCATAATACTGACTAGATACAGAAATATCAGATTTCTCGAGAACAAAACTATAACTTATAAAGTTGTCTGTGTGCAACCAGAATAAAGCAGGCAGACCTTTGTGAGTGATGACGACAGCAGGTGCATGAGAGCAGAGCCTGAAGACTCCCAGGAGAAATCTGCAGGCTGTGCTGCCTAAAGCATTTGAGCACTGCAACCCCTGGGCCAGCCTGTTCAGGCAACCACTAGGCTTTCCTGGCAGCACTTACTAGAACAGTCTAGGGATCCCTTTATGGTCAGCAGAAATGTTACCAGAGAAAGAGAGTCTGGCTGCCTGTCACTATCAGCCAATATATAGAGACAGGGATAGGTCCACCAAACTTTGTCAGAAGGGTGGCGATTCCAGAGAATAGTGAGGAGTAGGCTCTCCAGGACTGTTCTGCTCTTCCATTTCCAAAATTACAGTTTTACTCATAATGGTTCACAGTAAAGACCACAATAACCCTTATTTTAAATAATAATCAGCACAACTCAGTGACAATCTATTACAATGTTTCCAATTTAAAAGTTAATTCCTAAACTATTCAAGAAGGGCATCTTTAGGATAGGAGCTAAATTTACAGAACAGTAAGATTAAGAGACAGGAGGTAAACATCACTTAGGACCTAAAAGACCTGACCAGCTGTGGTAGGGTTCCCCTAGCCTGACAGCCTCCATCTTATTCTCACTACATGGGCTTTTAGTCCCACATCCTAAGATTAGACTTTAGCTCAAGCCAAGGACTAGTGACCCCTTAGGTGCTGGAAGGGAAAGCATGTGACGTGTGTGCTGCAGGTAGAGATATTTTCAGGTACAAGGGACATTAAATATGTGACATCATTCTGATTTATCTTTGGTAGACATGTCTTAACTTGTAGAGTATACCAAGAAGGAAAGGTTAAGAAGTCACAAGTTCTTTCCCTCCTTTATGAGACAGTAGCTGAAAGACATTGACCTGGACTAACATGAAAGTATTTTGCTGTGTGCTGGCAATGGGGCCAATGGTTTTGGCGTTTGCTATCTTGCCTCTTTTACAAGGGGTCCCAAAGGTCACCCATAAAGTCACCATACATAGAGAAAATGGGAAATTGTGCCTAACTATACCTTTATTTACAAAATATTCATTATAACATTTTACAAAGGGATAGCCAACACATAGAGAATACTGTGTAAACGTATTATATAAAATTTTGTAATGAATATATGGTCTGGCAGAAGTGTCGCCCTTTGTGTGTGATCCTGTTATTACACACAGAATTACGTGCTTATGATTTTGTAATAAAAGATAGGCATATAGTACCAGCTCATAAAAAAGAGGCATTATTTGTGCTTGTAATTCTGTAACATAACAATATCACACTCAAGCACAAGTGGCCATTACTTCTGCTGGATTGTACATGTATTTTATCGCCCTCGGTGGAGTGCTGTGGTGTTGGACAGCTCACGGCAATCTCCAGCTCCTGGGCTTAGGTAATTCTCTTGCCTCAGCCTTCTGAGTAGCTGGGACTGCAGGCGCCTGCCACAACACCCGGCTATGGATCGTATGTTTTGTAAGTAAAGGTACATTTAGCCACAATTTACCTGTGTAAGGTAACTTTATGGGTGACCTTTGGGACACCCTGTATTCTTGGAACATGAGGTCTTTCTTTTTCTCGTGCTATTCTTGGCAGAGGAAATGCAGTAGGACAAAGGGGTTGGAGGAAGAGAAAGAGAAAGGGAAAGAAAGATGAGCAGACACAACGATGGTGAGGGCCGGACAGGAGACAGGGGTGGGGGTGGATCCTCTGGAAAACCAGCAGCAGCAGCAGCAGGACCTGAGATCGTGTTAGAGATTCAGAATCTCTGGCCCTCAACTCAGGCTTATCCCATCAGATTCAGTGTTTTATCCAGATCCCCAGGTAATTCTCATGCACGTAAACTTGAGAAGCCCATAGTTGCCCCTAATCAGTCTGAGCCGGTCCTGAACAGTGTCATCAGCCTCAGACCTATTAATAGAAGAAACTGGTTTGGTTGCCTAGAGACCTGGAAATCTGGTTGCTGTGCATGGACTCTGGGTCTTCGTATTCTCCTACCACTTTGGTCAAAGTCTTGTGGTTCCCAATCTGCCTCAGTCTCTCTGCTAAGCATTTCAGTTGTCTGCAGGGGTTGGATCCTAGTCCTGCACCCCAGTTCTCTTGGCACAGGTTCTGATTCTCTACTGAATTCTGACACTCTCGCCTGTCCTTGGGAAGCAGGATGTGATTTCCTCATTCCTTTGGCAGCTTCTGGCTAGGAGCCTGCTGTGACAGGACTGACCACCTAGAACTGGGCCTGATGTGAAGTACTGTCAACTGCACTTTGTCCAGAACTGTGCTCTGCTGGTGGATAGGACTTGCTCAGATAGCCACATCCCCTGGTCCTCTGAGCTAGTCACATCCTTTGACAGCTACACACTGGCAGCTGCCCCTTGGAGACTAGGAAACTCCATGCCCTCTGTTCTATTGGGATTTAGTTTTTTCCTCCTCCCCACAGGCCTGGGTTAATGTGGTTCTAGCCTGCCCTGCAGCCATATATCTCCTATACAGAATGAGGAGGCCACAATCCTTCTCTCTCTCTTACCCTTTATGACTCCAGGACTCCATGGACCTATTTCTGTGTGGACCTTGAAATTCCTAAGACTGCCCTTGCAGCTCTTTAGGCAAAAGGTTTTCTGAAATTCTTAGATGACTGTTGGTACAAATAGGCTCAACGTTTTTGCTTAACTTGTCCTTTTGGGGGCCTTTTTTCCAGGTAGACAAAAATTTTGTTGTTTGTTTTATAAAAACAAAGCCCATCCATATGGAAGCTCAATCATTTCTCTAGTTATCATATAACCATTTCACTTTGACGATTCGCATTGTATCTCCTGCCATGCTCAATTTATGGTGGTACATTATACGGAGCGTATCACATCTGCTACTGCGTTTTAAGCCAGCACAAAATGACATGAAGTTCAAAATGATCGGGTTGGCTGTCAGTTACAAAGGCTAATTTTTAAATGAATTTTGCTTTCCATTAGTGAATAACAGAGCACTAAGTATTTCTTTAAGGCTCCTGCATCATTTCTATTCCTCAGAACTGTTCTTGTGGTGATAAAACAAACAAGGGAGAAGAAACAAAACAGAAAGGAAGAAGTGTGACAGCACCCACAGTTGTTAAGTAATGGTGTGGGTGTTGTTTCCATTATTTACATACATAACACTTTGCATAAGAATCCAAATGTCTTACGAAAGAAAATACAACACAAATTGTAATAAAGATTTGGTAACACAGTAAGATATAAAGAAAACAATTACCCAAAGGAAGATTTAAATCTGGCATAAATCTTTTGCATAGAAAGAATGGATAAATATTCTGGACTGAATTTGCATATACAAAGATATGCACGGGGTGATATTTGTCACTTCAGACAAGAAGAAATATGCAAAATAGAGGTAAAAGATAGTATTAAAAATGTGTCTAAAATCATTTGAATGAAAAATACATGCTATGTAATGAAGTCATTGAATCAGCAGTCGCGGATATATGTATACATTTTCCAAAAGATACTCTTGGCTGAGGAAAATCAAAGGTCCTAGGAAGTAGTTACTTAAGATTAGAGAATAAATGGACAGAAAATACATATTATCATTAACTATTGATGGCTCATTTTCTTTTTTCTTTCTTTCTTTTTGAGACAGTCTCACTACATCACCCTCAGGAGAGTGCCGTGGCGTCACAGCTCACAGCAACCTCAAACTCTTGGGCTTAAGCAATTCTCTTGCCTCAGCCTCCCAAATAGCTAAGGACTACGGGCGCCTGCCAAAATTCCCAGCTATTTTTTGTTGTAGTCGTCATTGTTGTTTAGCTGGCCCTGGCTCAGTTTGAGCCTGCCAGCCTGGGCGTATGGGGCCTGTACCCTACCTACTGAGCTACCAGCACGGAGCCAGATGCTCATTTCATTGCACCTTTCTTTAGGTCCAAATTTTTGAGGATAGACATTAATTAATTATGAAGAAACTATATTTGAAGTTTGTGTAAAAAAAAAAAAAAGCAGTTTTTGAGGGATATCATGAAAGTTTTCCCTTAATTGCTTTCAGTTTTATGTCTGCTTTTTATTCATTATTCGAACAAGCTTCAAACCAACCACTCAAACTTTTAGAAAAAGGGAAACCCAATACAGGGGGAAAAATGCTCCTGGGAAAAATTGCAAAAATGTTACAAAAGCTTAAAACTATTATATAGAAGATCATATCACTCTCAGTGCTATTACAACATTAGTTTATGTAGTTATATTCAAAAACCAGGCAAAACCACTCAAAATTACTGTGTCATTTGTCTTCTCTGTATCTCTTGTTTTCACAAGTCACGTAGGGAAATCAACAAATACTACATCAGCCCTTTGAGGATTTTATTCACTCATCTCTAGAGTAGCTATTATTAGCTTGCTTGGATTCTTTCATACAATACATACCCATGCATATTATGTTGTTTGTACGCTTCCTCTGTCGTACTCCTCCGTAGGTATGACTACTGCTATGAATGCAAGTTAAGATGATGTCATAGTGAATTAAGGTGAGCCCTAAATCCAGTAACTGATGTCCTTACAACAAGGCCATATGGAAACACAGGGACACACGGCGAGAAGATGGCCAGGCAAAGACAGAGGCAGAAATTGGAGTGATGCAGCTGCAAGCCAAGGGATGTCAAGAATTTCCAGAAGCTACCAGAAGCTAGGGGAGAGGCTTAGCTGAAGCCTCATGGACTGAATGTTTATGCCCTCCTAAAATTCATATGTTGAAATATTAACACCCAACCTCCAATGTGATGATAGTTGGAGGTAGGGCTCTTGGGAGGTATTTATGTCATGAGAGTGGAATCCTCATAAACGCGATCAGTGTCCTTCTAAGAAGAGACACAAGAGAGATTATTTTGTTTCTTGGCCATGTGAGACTGCAAGAAGAAGATGGACATCTATGAACTAGGAAGGGGGCCCTCTCCAGGCACCAGATCTGCTAGTGCTTTGATCTTGGACTTCTCAACCTCTAGAATTATGAGAAATAGACACATTAGAACCTCTGTAAGTTGACCACCAAAGGGACTGTAACAAACTGGTCAATAAACAGAGGCAGTCAACATAGGAACTAGGCCTACTGTGCCAATATACACATGTAGTACATGTCTGGTCTATGAAAATTAAGTCAACTTAAGGAGGTGGTTGGTGTCGGGAGGTGGTCAACTATGGAGCACCTACTGTATTTGTTGCATAAGCCAACCACTCCGTGATATTCTGTTATAGCAGCCCAACCTGATAAAGGTAACTTTGAACAGATTCTACTTCAGAGACTTTGAAGCTGGTATGCCTCTGCCAACACCTTGGTTTTGGACTTCTAGGCTCCAGAACTTGAGCAGATAAATTTCTGTGACCTTAGGCCATCCAGTTTGTGGTATTATGTTATGGCAGCCCTTGGAAATTAATATTATTATTATTATTTTTTTTTTTGAGACGGAGCCTCAAGCTATCCCCCTGGGTAGAGTGCCATGGCATCACAGCTCATAGCAACCTCCAACTCCTGGGCTCAAGCGAGTCTCCTGCCTC